>JZKD02S1590470.1:0-10218 GCA_000966675.3 Picea glauca | reverse complement strand
GAGGACTGAAAATACAATGATTCAGAGGAAAAACCAATTTGATTGTCAGTAAGAACATTTTCAATAGATTCTACCTCCCTTGCTTGTTCAACATTTTCAGATGGATCCCTCTCATTCTGTGAACACAATTCTTCTTGCAATTGAGTGATAGTATTTGTAACTGCTTCATCATTTGCGATTGAATATGACTGGATGAAAGGGACACAAGCATCATAGAGGAGATTTAGTACAAATGACATGTCATCAAGATTAAATTTACAGAGAACATGATAGATTCTTGTTAAAAAGCTTTATGGAGATGAATTTTCATTGATTAGTAAAGTCTGAAATTATTCACATAATTGATTGTAATTATATTTTTCAAAATCATCTAAAAATTCATCTACAAACTGAAACCAATCAATAATGTGATATGATGGAAAAGACTCAAACCAATGTTTAATCCGACCCCTAAAAGTAAAAGCAAACAATCTGCACAAAACCTTTAAATCGGAAATATCATGCTTGATGCATTTACACCAAAACTTGTTAATATGGTATTTTGCAGATACATTCCCTCCACTGTAACGACCCTAGTTGGATAAATGTTTAAAGATTATAAAGTAAAATTAATTAAAGGATATAATTGTGGTTAACTAAGTAATAATTTAACTACAGATCACATTTAATGACCTGAGAAATAAATCTAAGAGATCAATGATATATGATATAAAACGGTTATGTACCCAACAAGGGATAACCTGTTCATCCTGAGAAGATAAAACATTAAAGGAAGGATAAGGGACATGCACGGTGGTGGTTGAGGAAGTAACTGCATGGGTCGGTGAAGGAGGAATAAGGGAAGGAGGGAGGTTTACGTGAAGGGGCGGATTTGAAGGGAGGATGAGGAGGATGGATCCGGAGAACTGTTGGATTTGCTGTGAATAGAGAGTTTTCGGACTGTGGCTTTTGATCAGTTGAGGCACCGAGTTGCTGGAGGTTTTGGGCACGGGGGCCAGGATATCCATAGATATCCTGGAGCTAGGTAGTTTTCCTAGTTGGCAGGGAGGACAGTAGGTTTGGGCAGTTATTCTTTGTTTATGGATGGGTTGATCTGTGTATCAGGTAGCAGGAAGGCAACAACAAGGCAGTAAGGCAACATAAATTAGCATCAGAACCAGGTAATTTGTTAAACTATGTGTTTATTTCATTCTTCCATGCAATCATTATTCATTGATAAATCTAAGTGACTGAAGTTACTATTATAAAAATCAATATTATGTTATGAAGTTATTGTCTCAGTTATGAAAATGTATTGCTTATGAAAGTAAATGATGTTTAGAAATATTTGGTTGTTACACATGGTATCAGAGCGTCTTAGTTCGAAATCTGGGCCTAAGGGCCAAAACCCCGAGTGTTAACTCCAGCCACGCTTAAACTACAAACAAAACACGTTCAGTTTGACCCAATATGACTGATACAGTATCCGAAAATATACAGGTAGCACCCCTACATTACCCAAGCAAATAATTTCATATATCACAAGCAACAGCTTTAGGCAATACCCTTTAACTGGATCATGAATGGATAATACAGTCTTAGTCTGAATATTCAAAGGAACGCCCTTTAAAATAAGTGGCAGCAAACCAGATAGTTTGAAGGATCACTTCCCACAAAATGGCTACCATTAAAGCAGCCTAATAAAGCTATTAAGCACGAAAAAGAGAAGTGATAACTTAGTTTTATTTGAGCAATACTTGTCAATGAAGTTTCGGGTAAAATAGACACCTGAAATTGATGAAAATATCGAGGGAAACTTTTGTCTAAGGCTTTAAGTTGGTAAGATTCAATAACTACATGAACTACACTAAATAAAATGCAAGAGGATATTCGCAAGACCTGGGAAAGGCCTACTCCATCTCGAACTTACCTAAATAAGGAGTTGCCAATGCGCAGCAGGAAAAGGGAGATTCGGAAGACTTGTATCGCACAGGAAGTGTGTAAACTACTTGCATGTAGTAGCCTCGATGAATTTTAATAATGTAAAAATCTCATGAACAATAGCCCCATACAATTTTAACCGTGTCGAAGAGAGCAATTTTGACACCACATAATGCTCACGCAACTATCATTATCCCAAAAACAGATATGTCTATTACGTCGGAGAATGGATCTGAGCCGTCAGATCTCGGGCAGATACCCGACAGTCGTCGGATCTGCATGGAGTTGCGAGGGAGTTAAGTCCTCAAAGGATACAGAAGGAGAAATCCCGACGAGAGGTGTGAAGGCATCGGGATATCGGTGTTCGTGAAATCGGGATTCACGAGGTCAAGGAAGTCGGGACCTTTTTAAGTCTCGAAATAGTGAGATCAGATCTGGACCGTCCATCAGGGAAAGACACATGGCGGAGATCTGGAGAGAGTCGGCAATTGAGAGTTCTGTGGGCAAAAGGTCAGGAAATCCATGGTGAAAACCCCGATACAATCAGAGTCGTCCATCTGATTGGGACAGGTGGCAACCATCGGAGAGTCATCGGCATAGGGGCCATCGGGACTCACACAAATAAGAGCTTCTGGGTTGGCATTTGGCGAAGTCTAAGGCTTAACCTGGACCGTCCATCCATTTAGGACACGTGTCGGGGATCCGAAGAAAGTCGGGGATCGACATATCAGGAATTCCGTGGACATATGCACTTTGGCATTGAAAACCCCGAAACAGTGAGAGATGATCAGGACCGTCTGTTCTGAGGACGCGTGGCAGAGATCAGAGCCATCGGAAAGGGTCCCGACAGGAGGTCGTCCATCGGGCCATCGCGAATCAGGAAATCGCGGATCCCGTGGACAAAGTATCCATGCACTACGAAATCGTGAAACGCGATTTCCCGATGGGCTAAGGGACAGCGGGGCCCATGGAAGGGTCAACGGAGGACAGGTGGCTTAACTGCGAACTCTGAAACCTCGACGTAATTAAATTAACTCTTAAACCTTCGTTAAAAAGGATTAATTAATTAATGTTTTAATTAGGCCTTAATCACATCGCGAAATCGGAGATCGGGGTTTCACGATTCTTTGTTACGAAACCCCGAATCCCGATTTCATTAACAGTTAACTCGCAAAAGTTAAAGTGATAACCCACTTTTAAAATTTTAGGGGGGGGGCGCTGGAAAATTTATATTTTTGTAAAATTTTAACCATTCGTTGACCAAAGGTAAACGCTAAACGGCATCGCGAAATTTTAGAAGTGATGAAATTCTTGCTCGAGGAGGACCGAAACCCCGATGGGGAGCCATAAGACAATGGTCACATAGGAACCAGTCACATGGACCTCGGCATAGCCGAAAAGGGATGAAAGAACAAGGAATAGGCGCATCGGGTATCGGGATATCGAGAATCCCATAGACACGGGGTTCATGCAATTCGATATTGCGATATCTGAAACCTCGATAAGGGACAAGGTTGTGGCCTTGTGGAATAATGGTCATATGGACCAAGAACTTAGCCCGAAGGGCTAACGCACAAGTAACGCATCGGTAGATCGGTAATCGGGAGACTGCAAGGGCAAAGGTTCGTGACAGCGGAAGTCGCGAAACCCCGAATCCCGACAGAGGATATGACGGTGGTCACATGGGAAAGGGTCGTATGGGCCCAGAACATAGCCAGGAGGGGACAAAGTCTGAAAGAAGTGCATCGGCATATCGGGGATCGCGGATCCCGTGGACAGGGGTATCAGGGTATTGAAAACCCCGAAATCTCGATAAGGGATAGGACTGCGGTCACAAGGAGAGGTCGTGTGGACCACGAGCATAGCTTGGAGGGCTAATGCGCTAGGAGCATATCGGGGATCAGAGAATCGCGAGTCCTAAGGACTTGTGAGGTTCGACATTTGGAACCCTGAAACTCCGATGTAGGATAGGGCTAGGGTCACATGGAACGACGGTCATATGAGAGGGATGTCTAGCCTGGAGGGATAGCACATAGGTGTCGTATCGGTGAATCGGAAATTGGGAGTTTGAAGGAACAGAAATTCTCAACATTGGGGATTACGAAACCTCGAAGCCCGATAAACAAGATTCCTAGGGGGAAATTTGGGTGCGGTCCCGGGCAGAGGCCGTGAAGAAATGGGAAAGACCTGAGGGTCGTATATGGACCAGCGATTCCCGGGGAAATCCAAAGAGTCGCTTCGGCTCGGTTGAGGAAATTGAACGATCTTGTATACACATATAACAACATATATACACGTATAACAACAGGTATACACCGACGAATGAATTTATAAATACAAGTCAAATAAATGGAAAGCAAAATGTCGAAATCTGTACAAGATTGGGATTACAAGCAAATCATTTTTATTTCGCCCTGCAAAAAAAATATATAGGAAATTACCATTTGTTACCATAGTATAAGGAAGGGTTATGTAATTTCTTGATTCGATCAACCCCGCGTTCTTCACGAAGGTACTGAGACCGTGCACAAGCTGACGTACTGAACCGTACCTCTTACCATACCTGAGGGCGAACTTCGCAAAGTGTACAGACAGGGGATTAGTTCCCAACATTTCAAAGAGACTGGACTCCAAGTCCTGGAGCTTGTCAGTGACCACATCAATATACTCTGTTTCTGAAAAATGAACTGGAGCGAATACAGCAATAACCAGCGCTAGCGAAGTTCTCAGAACAACGGTGAGGATGTGAGCCATGGCAAGGGAAATCTAGGAAACCTCCGAACAGAGCAAAGGCAGATCTGTGGAGGAGAAAGAATGACGCGAGGAGGGTCTCAGTGAGTAAGAAGGACGCGTAGGGATTCGAAGAGCTGACAGGTGTAGAATTTGGGGGTTAGATATGAGGGAGCTTGAGGAAGCTAGACGAGCACGTGGAACCCATGCGTGCCCGAATCCTTGTGCGTACGTTTAATTATTTTTATATATATTTTAAAGTGTTAAAAATAATTTAAAATAAATTAAATAATTTAGTATAAATAATTTATATATAAATAAGGTCAAGATAGTTTAAATTAAAGTAAAGTTAATTTGGGTTAAATTAGTGTAATAATAATTTTAAATTAATTATTTTATTTAAGTGTAAGGTTGATCTACCTTAAAGTTCGATGTTAACCAAGCTTAGATGCTTAATCCTAACCCAAACCTAGCCAATCCCCTGATGGAGTAATGTTTGTTTACAGACAAGTAAAGAAAACTTACGCCTAACCCTGTTTCTAAGTTTAAGTAGCACCAATTTGAAACGTCCTTGAACTCACCCTGACAACTTTGGGGTGATGTAGGTAAAAGTATACGAGATGGTCAGGACTCGAAGGGGTCGAGGCAGAGGAGCATCGTCACGGGCACCACCAACACCACCACCATCGCCCGAACTAGCCCTCATACTGCGCTTGTTGGAAGCCATTAATGAGACTTTAAAGGGGCGCCAATCGACAAGGATTGAAGTGGAACCTCCACCATCTGGAACGGGTAATCCAGAAGCGTCAAGGGATTCAGGGGGAGGACTTCCACCTGAAGACATCACATGAGAATTTCAGAAGATAAAACTTCCAGAGTTTGCCGGAGGTCGCGCCAGTGAACGCACGGAAGCATGGTTGGAAGGCATGACAAGGTGTTTTTCCTTAAGGGACTATGCGTCCAACTGGAAGGCAAAAATCGCAATTTTTCAGTTAAGAGACAGCGCCTTGAACTGGTGGGGTAGCTTGGAAAGACAACTACACCTTACCCCAGACACAGTATCTTGGGAACTTTTCGAGGAGATGTTCCGAAGGAAATATCTACCAGCCTACTACGAGGAACAACAGATAGGGGCATTTCATGCCTTAGTACAAGGAAACAGAACTGTGGAAGAATATAAGATCAGGTTTATGGAACTGGTCAAGTATGTTTCGTATATGGACAATGACCAACGACAGGCAGAGCGCTTCGTTTATGGATTGAACCCGAAGATAAGAGCTATGGTGCGGATGTGGAAACCGTCTTCAGTAGCGAAAGCGGTAGAAAATGCGCGTTACGCGGAAGAACACATGAACTTAACCGGGGGTACAAGATCGACATTTCCGCATCGCTCGGGGTTCGTAGGAAAGGCCCCGAGGACATTTCCTAGGGGAGGGGGCTCAAGGCCACCGCCATATGGTAACAGAGTCGCGCCAAGGACAGTAGCTACAGGGATTTCAATGGCAGCGAGTGCAATATCTCGTACATCGCCAACGGTGCAGACAGGTCCACGACCATCTCAAGGAACAACGAGTAGGGGCAGGGGTTCCAGGGGAAGGAACTCATTTCAGAATCAGTCACATAACAGTGCACAGGTTCAATCTCGTATTACCTGTTGGAGATGCGAAGGACCCCATTACCAACGGGACTACCCAGAGTTACAATCAGGGTTTTTGCATAGAGAAGGAAAGGCACCGATGGGGAGATCAAGTAGCAGCCACAAGATTTACGCAGCGGTTAATAACCGCCAGGCTGAACATCAATCCACCATGGTGGAGTCATCAGGTACGCTAAATCATATCAATGTTAAGATTTTGTTTGATTCTAGTGCGACAGATAGTTTCATTTCACCATCTGCATTAGAAAAGAGTGGGTTGGCAGCCTACGAGCACGATGACTTTAAACAAGTCGAGATGGCTTCGGGGGAAAAACAAGATGTAGGACCTAGTGTCGATAATTGTATAGTAGACCTAAGAGTGTGTACTACCAGGTTGAAGGTATACATCACTGCTCTTGGGGCATATGACCTAATCATTGGAATGGATTGGTTAGTAGCTCATCGAGCTTTGGTAGATTGTTTCGCAAAGAAGGTGTGTTGTGTTAATGATGAAGGAAAACCAGTAGAAATCCAGGGTGTACAGAGAAAATTTTCATTACGCTTTATATCAACTATGAAGGTCAAGTGATGCCTGAGACAAGGATGTCGACTTTATGTAGTGGAAGCAGTAAATGAAAGGAAGGGACCCTCATCGGATCAGTACCCGGTATTGTCAGAATTTCTGGATGTTTTTCCGAACGAGTTACCAGGATTACCTCCTGAGAGGGAGCTTGATTTTACCATTAAGCTAAAACCTGGAGCAGAACCAATATCCAAGACTCCGTATCAGATGACAGCGTCAGAACTTTGAGAATTGCAAATGCAGTTGAAAGAGTTACTGGACTTAGGGCTAATAAGGCCCAGTATCTCACCTTGGGGCGCACTGGTAATTTTTGTAAAGAAGAAGGATGGATCCTTACGACTATGTATAGACTACAGGGACTTAAACCGTGCTACAGTGAAAAATAGGTACCCAATGCCGCGAATAGATGACCTCTTCGATCAGATGAAAGGAGCACCGGTATTCTCAAAGATCGATTTACGATCAGGGTATCACCAGTTAAGGATTAAGGAAGGTGATATCCCAAAAACTGCCTTTCGAACTCGGTTTGGACATTACGAGTTTGTTGTAGTACCTTTCGGATTGACTAATGCGCCAGCAGTATTCATGAGCCTCATGAACGGCGTATTCCAGAAGTACTTAGATCGATTTGTACAAATTTTTCTAGATGACATTCTCATCTATTCCAGGAATGAAAGAGAACACGAGGAACACTTGCGAATGGTGTTGTCTTGCCTTAGGGAGAACAAATTGTATGGGAAGCGATCGAAGTGTTCCTTCTTCCAGAAATAAATCCACTATTTAGGTCATATCATTTCCGGCGAAGGAATCTCTGTGGACCCAGAAAAGGTAAAGGCCATTATGGAGTGGCCAATGCCAAAAAATTCCCATGAGGTGAGGAGTTTCATGGGTCTAGCGGGTTATTACCGGAGATTTGTGGAAGGATTCTCAAAAATAGCGAAAGCCATCACCACTTTGCAATGCAAGGGGGTCAAGTATGAATGGACAGAAGAATGTGATAGTGCATTCATCGAGCTTAAGAGGTTACTAACTAGTGCGCCAATTCTACGAGTGCCAGATATGGAAAAGGAATTCATGGTCTGCACGGATGCCTCGAAACAAGGGTTGGGGGTCGTGCTAATGCAGGATGGAGGAGTGATATCTTATGCATCAAGGAATTTGAAGAAGCACGAAGAGTTATACGCGACTCATGATTTAGAGTTGGCGGTTGTAATGCTAGCTCTGAAACTTTGGAGGCACTATCTTGTGGGACGAAACTTTGAGCTCAAGACGGACCATCAAAGTTTAAAACATCTCTTCACTCAAAGAGATCTGAATGCCAGGAAAAGGCGATGGAGTGAGTTTATGAGTGAGTACAATTTTGGTATTTCATATATAAAGGGAAAGGAAAATGTGGTCGCAGATGCCTTGAGTAGGAGACCACATATCTTCTCCTTGGTAACCTTAAAGGTCAGTCTGATGGAACATGTGTTGACACGACTACTAGGAGATAGTTGGTATTTAAATATTACTTCAAACCTCCAGAGTGGGAGGCAGTTAGTTCCAAAGTATGAAGGATATAGTCTGGAAACAGACGGACTGTTAAGATACCGAGGAAGGATGTACATCCTGGAAAATGGGGATATTTGAAGCATCATATTGAAGGAAGCCCATAGATCACTTTATTATGCGCATCCGGGAGTGAAAAAGATGTACGCAGATATGAAGAAGTTCTTCTTTTGGGTAGGCATGAAGCGCGATGTAGTCCATTTCATCAGCAAATGTCTAGAGTGTCAACAGGTGAAAGTCGACGACCATCACCCGGCAGGCCTCCTACAACCACATGACGTCCCTATGTCCAAGTGGGAAGTCATCTCTATGGATTTTGTTGTAGGGTTGTCGCTCACATCTCACAGACACAATGCCATTCTTGTGATAGTGGATAAATTAACCAAGAGTTCTCATTTCATTCCGGTTAGAGACACTTACGATGTTACTGATGTGGCACGAGTGTTCATAAGCAAGGTTATCCATTTGCACGGGATACCAAAGAAGATTATTTCAGATAGGGACTCCATAGTCACTTCTAGATTTTGGACAAGTTTATAGTCAGCGTTGGGGACTCAGTTGAACTTAAGCACAGCTTATCATCCTGAAACATATGGGCAAACTGAGAGAGTAAATCAAGTTATGGAAGACATGCTTAGGATGTATGTAATGGACAATCAAACCCAGTGGGAGAAGTACCTACCTTTGGTAGAGTTTGCCTACAATAACAGTTATCATAGTTCCATCGGAATGCCACCCTACGAAGTTTTTTATGGGAGGCCATGTAGAACGCCATTGAGTTGGGATAGACTAGAAGACCGAGTCACAGTTGGGCCAGAATTGATTCAGGAAATGGAGGAATAGGTGATTCAGATCAGGCAGAGACTGAAGGAAGCACAGGATAGACAGAAAATTTATGTAGATGCACACAGGACCGACCAAAGTTATGAAGTGGGGGACCAGGTTTTCATTCGTATCAGGCCTAATAAGAGTACCATATGGTTCGGGAAGGGGACCAAGTTGTCACCTCGGTTTATAGGGCCATTTAGGGTCTAAGAGAAAATTGGACCCATTGCCTATCGTCTCGTACTGCCACCCCACTTGCATAAAACTCATAATGTATTTCATGTATCTGCTTTACGTCATTATGTTGTTGATGAATCACATAAACTAAATTGGAAAGAATTGCAGGTATCGGACGTGGGAACCCTCACGGTAGAACCGTTACGCATATTGGACCGTAGAGTTCGACAACTCAGGAACCGTCTAGTAGACCAAGTTAAGGTCCAGTGGGACAAGTATAGTCCAGGATCTGCTACTTGGGAAGACGCCGAGACACTACGACGAGACTATCCCTCACTATTTTGACCACCTCAAGAACATGTTTGTCGAAGGTGGAGTGTATGTAACACCACCTTTTGACTTAGACAGCCAGGATTACCTGAGGCCTATACACTTTATTTCCTAGTCACAGTGAAACTATTAAGTGATACACTTAAACTTTAAAATTTATGAACTTTTATGAATGTTTAAATGTTATCAATGATGATGCATGTAATGTGATCTATTATGTGAATGTGAATTTTACAAATGTTTAAATGTTATTGATGATGATGTCTAAGATGTGACATACTGTGAGAAAGTGAAAGTAATGAATGTTTAAATACTATTAGAATGATGTTGGATACAATGCAACCTATTTTGGGTAAATGATAATCTTGTGAATGGGTGACGAGTTTGAATTATGGGATATTATGAAATCTAATTCTAATTGGAAAACTTTGATGTTAATGTATCAGTACGGGGATACCAAATTGAAATG
>JZKD02S1590469.1:142999-172048 GCA_000966675.3 Picea glauca | reverse complement strand
ACTATGTATTAATTCCATATTTTCCCTTTTATCCTTGTAGCTTCAGAAGGGAATCTCACACAATTATGTTTTACATAGATGAAATGTTCACAAAAATTGACTTCCAAAGTACAATAAAGGAAACCTTCAACCATACCTTTGTTGTGAAAATATCGAAGACCTTTTTTCCCAATATGTCCCATCCTTCGAGGCCATAACATGGTCAATTTGACTAGATGAGGTATAGTCAAGTCGGACTTAGTCAGTCGACATTAGGAACCGTTGTATTGTTTCATCCAATTGAGTCGATACTCTCCAACAACTTGTAAATGGTTTCAGTCTGAACTCCTCTCATCAAGACCATCACTCCTCAGACCATTTTACATGAATCCTTCTAAAAAATAGTGAGCACACATGCATCACTCATTTTGTTGACAGATATTATATTTCTTACCAAACCTAGAATATGTAACACACATGGAAGGGTTCTCCTCCTCCCATCCTTTACCATCAGTCAAAATCTACCTCATCCAACAATATTGGTTGTCAATTCACCCCCAAGAATGCATATCATCCTTCATACTTCTCATATTCAAAAAAACATTCCCTGTGAGGTGTCATACGAAAATATGCACATGAGTTGATCAACCAAACATCATGATTTGACTATGTATTTGTCGATGTCAAATACATGTCCCCTCCTTCGTCTGAGGAAGTATTTCTCTCAATGAACTACTTCTCATCAGATCATTGACTTTTCTCAGTCGTTTTTAACTTGCAAAAATGTGATCCGAATCACATTTTTTTCCTATTTTAACATAAATCGGATATTAAGCTATCAAATGAATTCAACACATACCTCATTTGTATTCCATATTTGGATCACAGGCAAAAACTGTGATCCGGACCTTCATCTGGTCCTTAATCCAGCAGCACGAATGTTCAACAGACATATTTGGACCTCCATCCAACCCTTATTATGGAACTTGGAGCACAGCATATTTGGTCGTTGGCATTCTTGCGGGCATTTTCGGGCAAAACTAGAACATGGGTTTTTCACCCATTATCACCCTCTTGCTATGGCTCCTATTGTATTTTGATTTAGACAGTTAAATATAGCTCCTATATTCAAGCTATGATTTTAAGACTCATTGCCTATTAATAGAACAGTTAAGATATTTTCTGGTTTGGAGAGAGAGTCAACCCTTTCAGTGGTCGACCTCTCAGACTCTATATATACCTAAAACCACAAAACACAAGAGAAGTGTCTATAATGAGATAATTTTCATACTACTGAAATATTTATCATTGTTATATAAATATTTTTGGTTTTTAATGAAATCTGAGTTGATGTGCTAAATTGTGATTGTTCTTTAAGCTTGAGTATGACTACTTGGGGGGGGCACTAGTAGTCTGTGCATTCTTATTTTGTTGTACATTCAGATTTGTCTAACTCTTTCATTTGTAGGTCGTTCACTCATAATGTTTTTTTTAATTACATACATTCTGCTAATTGTGCAACAACTACATATATTCTCTTTTAATCATCGAAATTGTGTTTGAAAGTATATACATCTTCTTTGCAGGTTGACCACTTGAAGAACTGTGCATATTTCTTAAAATATTGTGTATATCTTGTTTAACTTGTATTGTGAATATTTTAAGTTAACCCCTACAGGACTGTGTAATTATATCTCTGTGAATACATTTCCAGTTTAAGTGTGACAGTGTAATTTATGATTCTAACAAGAACATGTGTGTAGTAGATTGATATTCCTTGAATGGAAAAGTTTTTAGTAGATTGTTTAGTTTCCACTTTACATTTGTCTATAGAAGTCAGAGTCGAATTCATTCCATTTGAAGTAGCCATCAGATTTAGATTTCATCGTGATATAATTCACCATCGTAGACACAACCATCATATTTAGATATCATCGTGATATAATTCTCCATCGTAGACATAGATAGATGATGTTATTTTTCTTCTTCAGCAGGATAGTGTGAACTAGATAATATTGTTTACCTTCTTCAATGAGATTAGTGTGAAAACTAGATAATGTTGCTTATTTTCCTTATTGTAGAAGTAAAGATGATTTCATAGTTTAGTTTTAAAAATCCATTTTAGAGTAGAATTCACTTAAAGTAATTGTTTTTTGGAAAAGATAACTTGTTCTCATTGCATATGCATAGATTGTTGTTTATAAGTAGTTCTACATCTTAGATAGATTTTGGTTGCTTGAAGTTTTTTACATCATCTTTTGAAAATAGAATTGTAGGTTGACATCATAGTTATGATCCCTAGGGTAGATTACTCTCCTTCGCTTGTTCAATTCACTTTCTAGACTTCATTCCAGTACTAGGATTTAGTCATAGAACATGGTGGTAGGAATACACAAACAATTATCTCATGTTCTATCTTGACTCATATTGTGTCACAACTCGAAGTTTACTTGCCCTGGTCGATAATTTAATCAATGGAAATTATGTATATAATTTACCCGTCATTTTCGGCACCTATACCATGCCTTATGAGATTAGTCCTGACAAATTCCAACATATCAATTTAGGACTAGATGCAGTTCAACAAGAACAATTAGTGAATTTCCTTAAGGACCAATCAGGAGTATTTTCCTGGGAATATACTGATATGTGGGGTATACACCCTGATACATGTATCCATCATATCTATACCCAGGAAAAAGTAACACCTATTAGGAAACCTTAGAGAAGGATGAATCCGACACTAAAAAATATAGTGAAGGAGGAAATACAAAAACTACTAAATGTTGGTTTTATTTATCCAATTTCTGACAGCAAATGGGTATCCCTGCTTGTAGTGGTTCCGAAGAAAGTAATCAGAAAATGGAGAATCTTTGTTGACTTTCGGGAACTTAATAAGACCACTCTTAAGTATTATTTTCCTCTTCCATTCATTGACCAAGTTTTGGATACTTTGTCAGGGAAGCGATATTTTTCCTTCCTTGATGGATATAACGAATATAATCAAATTCTAATAGCACCTGAGGATCATGACAAGACTACTTTCACTTGTCCTTGGGGCACTTATGCTTATAGGGTCCTGTCATTTGGTTTGCGTAATGCTCCTGCCACCTTCCAGTGAGCAGTATTAAGGATATTTGTTGATCTCATTCATGACTGTGTGGAAGTGTATATGGACGATTTTACAATATATGGTAATACTTTTCAAGAAGCCCTAGATAACCTAAGAAAATTTCTCATCATATGTCAAGAGATGAATTTGTCCTTAAGTCATGAGAAGTGTAAAATGTTATTGACTAAAGGAGTAGTCTTAGGGCATCATGTTTCATCTGAGGGGATTAAAGTGGATCCTGCTAAGATTGAGGTAATTTTCAAACTCCCACCTCCAAAGACTCCAAAGGAGGTGAGAATATTTCTTGGACATGTCAGTTACTACCGACGATTCATCGAAAATTTACGAAAAAAATTTGCATCAATGTTCCAATTGCTCACAAAAGATGTTGACTTTCTTTGGACTGACCATTGTCAAACTACCTTTGAAAACTTAAAAGCTAAATTATCCATGGCACCAATTCTTAGAGGACCCAATTGGGCCCTTCCATTTCATATATCTATTGATGCCTATGATACTGCAATAGGAGGAGTGTTAGGACAAAAAGAAGACCAGCATTCTTATGCCATTTACTTTGTAAGTAAAAACTTGACTCCTGCTAAGATAAACTATACAGTCACTGAGAAGGAATTCTTAGCAGTTGTCCATGCCATTAACAAGTTTCGCCATTATATTACAGGATATGAGGTTCTTTTACATACAGATCACTCTGCCATTAGATTTCTTTTGAACAAACCTATTACCAATGGCTGAGTAACTAGGTGGCTCCTTTTATTGCAAGAATTTAATACCACTGTCATTGACCAACTAGGAAAAGAGAACTTAGTAGTTGACTTTCTCTCTCACATTAATAATGGAGATGATGTTGTTCTTGTTGATGACAGTTTTCCAAATGAGCATCTCTTTGTCATCTTTGTAAACACTCCATGGTTTGCAGATATGGAAAATTATTTAGCCACTAGAAAATTACCAACTCATTTGTCACCTCATGAAAAGCGTCGAGTTATAACACAAAGTGCTAACTACTCATGGGTTGGCCATGACCTTTTCCATATTGGACCAGATTTGATCATTCATAGATGTGTCCAAGAAAACGAGATAGCAGAAATCCTACAAATTGCCATGATGGACCATGTGGTGGTCATTTTTCCGATAAACGTATGGCATACAAGGTTTTACATTCAAGATACTATTGAACTATAATTTTTAAAGATGTTGCCAAATATGTAAGAAGTTTTGATAGTTGTCAGAGGATAGGGAAACCCACATCATCCGATGAAATGCCTTTACATACCCAGGTTATGATCGAACCTTTTGAGAAATGGGTCCTTGATTTTGTAGGACCAATTTCCCCCTTGTCTCATAAAAAAAACTATATTCTTGTTTGCACAGATTATGTCACTAAGTGGGTAGAGGAAAAAGCCTTGTTTAGGGCTACTGGAAAATATGTTGTTGAGTTTATTTATGAAGATATTTTTACCCGCTTTAGTGTTTCTTGTGAGATTGTCACGGACCAGGGTACACAATTTAATTCTAAGTTGATGAAGGAATTAACAGAAAAATATGGGACAAAGTATTGTAAGTCCTCTCCATACCACCCACAAGCTAATGGTCAAGTGGAATCAACAAACAAAGTATTGGAAACTATCTTGAATAAAACTGTCCAACTACACCATAGAGATTGGGCTAATAGAATTCCAGAGGCTTTGTGGGCATATTGTACCACATGGAGAAACACCACTAGACATACCCCATATGAACTGATTTATGGAAAACAAGTACTCTTACCTATTGAATTCCAAGTAAGAACCTTTCGTATTGCCACACAATTGGGATCAGATTTAGAAAGAGCACAAAAACAATGAGTCTTACGACTGAATGAATTAGATGAAATTAGACATGATGTTATCCAAAGGATGATCTTAGTTCAAAACCAATGAAGCAAGTGGCATGATAAATTCATTAAAAAAAGCAATTTCAACCTGGAGAATGGGCTCTATTGTTTGATTCAAGGTTTAAAACTTTTAAAGGTGAACTTACCACTTGATGGTTAGGTCCTTATGAAGTGGTTACCATGTTTGATAATGGGGCTATAAAAATAAAAACAATTGATGATGAACGGGTCTCTTTTGTAGTAAATGGGCATAGACTTAAAATTTACCATAAACCTGTTTCTAAAGAAGACTTTATGCAAGTCATGTCAACCGACAAGGCATTGGCATTGGTGGATGGGGAAGTTTCTTCTCCTTCTCCCTGTTCTTGAAATATTTTGTTTTGTTGTTGTACATATGTAAATATTTTTGGTGCAGTTTTGACAAGTACTTTTAAAACTTTTGCAGGTATTCATTTAAGAATAGGTGGACAATTTCAAAAAACAAAGAAAAAGGGAAGTATTTCGCTTCAAAAGAAGATGTTATTGTTCTTGAATTTCATTATCTTGTTGGGCATCATTTGAATAATGAATACTTTCATCGTGATTAAAAATTGTTTGTTTTAATTAGTCATTTTTAGTTTTTTTTACAAGAATTATATCTTCTTTTCAAGCTAGACTTTCAGGGAATCTCTTATAACAGTTGATCATAGCCCTCAACCACCACAAAATATACTCAAATAAAGTGACATTGATCTCATCAAACCTAGAGGCTACTAGTACAATTTATCCATATCTACGAGTAGGTGAGTAGAGTGTTTTTATAAAAGAGTAGCAAGAAGGTCTAATTGATGATTATCCATGGAAACATCAATTTAATTTCAATGGAATAAGGTGAGTAGGGACTATAGATATCTTTTTGTTATTTTCCAATGGTTCCACCCACTACACATTAAAATGCTCAATTGTGCTATATCTTTGGATTGGTTATACTCACTTAATTATCCCTTACATCAGGACAATCTATAAAAGTAATAAATAAAAAGAATCATCCTCCAACTTAAATACCATCCCAGTCCATAAAAAGGCTTTTAGAGTAGCATCCCCATCTTCTTGCAAAAAGAAACACTCATATACAAATCTTAAAGGTGGTTATAAGGACTAGTCTCTGCTATAAAAAGGGTGTAAGAGGCTAACCCGTCGGGATACTGAACAGGTCTACTGGCAGTGGGTACCGGCCTATGGTATGACTAGTTGAACTCGTCGGAATACTAAATAGGCTTGTTGGAAGCGGGGCATTCTACCTGGAGAGGATGGTGACTTAAAAATAATAAGTAATAAGTCTTTGATTTTAAAACTTGTCTTGATGTATGGAATTACTTGTGGGTATGACTGAAAGGGAGTATGCATGGTTAACTAAAAGTAAATGAACTAAATTCACTTGCCATTGGGGGCTAACCTGAAGATGATCTTAAGACCCTCAAGTCTAATTCTTCTTAACTATATGTAAGATGTTTTTTCTTACAGGTGAGGCCATGATCTTAACCATTTTTCTAGGCTAACATGTGAAATTTACCTATACACTCAGAAGCTATAAATATCAGGATCTTGGAAGGATTGATCAGTTTCCTATATGATTGATTTGGGAAATGATACTATGCTTAGGAGGGGAGGGATTTCCTGAGCCAAAAGTTGTTCTTTTGTTTAGGAAGTCTATATGAAAAGGCTATATGATTTCTGCCATGAAAAGATATACCATGAAACCACTCTTCTTTTACAAAATTTATCAAGTTGTATGCGTCATCAATTGTTAATAGTTTCATATCATGATGATGAAAGATGATCAACTATATACTATTTTAGTAATCTCATAACTGCTTTGTTTGTGTGTAGAGGACAAGCTTGGTACTACCTCACAATTTTGGTTTATGGACCTCTGCTCATGACCAATAAAAGGGAGAACTGATCAAAGTAGTTTTATAGCTTGATTGTTCCAAGAGAAAGGAGGGTGTTCATAACTCAACAGTTATGTTCTATCCAGTTATAAACTTCCTTCTCTACTACAAAGATTGGAACTCGTCTAAGAAACTAACACCTCTTTGCTCAAGCATTCTCCACTACAATTATATTTCAATAAAAGCAATCAGAATGGATACTTCAATTGAAACCATCCTCTCATCCACTTTGGCAAACAGGAGCTTTACAATCCAGTGACTTTGGAAATTACAAGCCTAATGTTGACTGTTGTGTAATTTTCAAACCTGATGAAGTGTCGAATGGAGTGTTGGATGAGGTAATATAACAAATATTGTAACCTGTAAGGGTGATTTACAATGCTTCAGGTAAATATCAACTAGAATCCAACTTAGAACATGGTTTAACATATATGGGTTAATATATAAATTTGGATCAAATGGTTTAACATATTCAATTTACTCTATGCATGATAAATATTTTGATCATAATGTCCAAGTCTTTGACTTGGACATTGATCAAATCATCATTTCGAGTAGTAATGATTTTGAAGGTGGCATGCATAATCATTAATGATGGTGTTTGTTTCTCATTAATCCCAAGTAAAACCCGCGATTTCAAACACTTGCTCGCATTTCCAATTTAGGGAAATCGAGTACTCCACATTTCCTCTGTTTTTTCCTGTATTTTCCTCTATTTTTTCCTTTCCACCATGATGAATCGCCACAAACCCTCCTCATATACCGAATTGTTAGCTATCCCTGAATTTGCATCCTGCAGAGAAATCTTTCTCTGCGCAGGATGGGGGAAATTCCTTGCCACTTTGCAAGGGCAAGACGATGATGTTTGTTATAGAAAGATTTTCCTCACCATTGCTATCTTGCACATAGGGAATTTTTCCATTTCCCTATGTAGATTTGTCATCTCTTTTTGATGAATCCAGAGACAAAAATACACATTTTTCCACATATATGTGCCCTATATGCTATACAGCATGCGTATACCCAGGCTACTCCACTACATCCCCCGTACATCGGGATTTGTACCAAAAAATACAAAAATGGAGTCGAGTTTCCATGTCACGACAAGAGATCTTTGATCCTTGGCCTTCCACATACTAGAAACGTTCTGACTCAACCCTTCAGTTGCATTTTGAAGACTATAAAAGTATAATTCTGAGTTATGGAAAAGAGGAGAAAGCATTCAACTTTGAGAGCAAAGTTACTCTGGAGAAATTACTTCATATTGAGTCTGCTTCCCTTTGTCCCTCAAGTCTGAACACAGTGTTCAGCCCCCAAGCTCTTTCCCTATTGTTGAGAGAACCTCATTATCTCTCTCCTATGAGCTTGCCTTTGGTGGAGGATTGAAGTGGTGGAGGCCCAGTTGGAAGGAACTTGGTTTCTTGGTTTCAAACCGTGTCGACACAAAAATCTGTAATGTTGTCACTTCTGCTGATCAATTATTAATAGAAATACTCCTTTCCCATCCTATTGGTATCGTGAAAATATATGATTATTATCCATGGGCATGTTTGTAATGTTTATTAATGGATTATGTTATCTAATGTGCTAACCCCTTTATAGTATCACTATGTACTTGCTCTACTTGTTTGTTGAGAACTCGTTGCAGGTATAAAGCTTTGGGTCAAAGTGCTCAACAGTGGAACATTGTCGAACGTTGGATCGAGTAGGCCTCTTTCTTATCTTGCACATTATTTTATATAGCATACAATGGAATTGAGTTGATTTCTACAGTCATACATGTATGTTGTGGTTTACCCTTGGCCATAGAGAGTTTTTCCCTTGTAACAGAATTGGCGACTCCACTGGGGAGAGATCTTCCTCCTAAGGGTTGAAGTACTTTTTCTTCTTGCATTGCTCTTTTTCCTTTGTGTTTCTTGTCGTATCACCGCTTGACACATTATGTTCACTCTGGGTCTGAGTTTTCATCCTCTTTTCCCTTGCCTGGCCTTGTTTTAAATATTGTACGCTCCTTTTTATTTGACAATCGTGTATACACGCGTGTTGTCTCACTGCAAGCTGCGTATATATGCATTGTTCTCTTGAACAACTGCGTATACCACTTTATCTTGCTTGTTTGCTTGGTTTAGTGACTGTTGTGTGGGATTTGATGTTTGTTGAGCCTTCTTAGGTCTCTGTAGTGCCTGTTGGGCTTCTCTGGGTTGACAGGAAACCTATTTGGAGTTGAATTTTTGGGCGTAGTATTTCTCATTGTTTTTCATTTTTTATTTGTCCTTGAACCCTGGGTTGTTTGCTTGGCTGCTTGATATTATGCTTGAGTTATTTCGTTTATACACAGTAGAATTTATATATCAGGTTGCTTTTCAGTCCATGCATTTTCTCTTTAATATATTGAAAATACAAAAAAAATAGGCATTTTGCATTGGTTAGCATTTTTGTCTTTGAACCTTTATCATTAGCTTAGTGCATTTAGCGAAAGATTGCATTTTACTTCTGAATTGTAGAGTTGAAATTGAAAATTGCACTGTTTTTATTAGCATATCATTCATTGAAAAAATTAAAGATAGACTTTGCATTATATTCATATTTATTTTCTTGCAGAGTCATAACATCATGAGTTTCACTTCCATACCCTTTTGAGTAATCACAGCCAATAAAATTTACACTTTAAACTAAAATTGATTAGTCACGATTTTATTTTTAGGGTGCACAAACTAGCCTAGGATTTAGTGCCTTGGAATAGGATTTTGTGAATAAACTTCTCCAAGTAAATTAAATCAACATATGTGTCTGAGACAGGGAGTTGAGAAGTCCATTGTACAATTGGTAAGATCAGGAGGCTCCGCTCACATCGGAGTTAATCACGAGGTCACGCGAAGTTAGTTGAAGGGATAACCCCTGGATACTCACCTAGCATTAGAGATATTTCTGTGGATTTATTCATATTTGGGGATCTTGCTAGTACCCATACCTCTGTGAGAGGCGGTGCTTTCAAGGTTTCGGGCTTTTCTACCCTACCCATACAGTGATCTAGACTTACGACTGCTCACCTGTGCATCGGTTATATAGTGGTTTATTAGTTGCTTGACTTAGGTATCTCATAGGTTACTTGCAGGGGTTATTCTTCTTGTACCATGGGTTAGATAGGGGTCGGAAAACACACATCCTTTATGGAGGATTACCTTTACGAGGGGATATGACCCATTGGTTGTTAAGCCCATGAGGGCCGCTATAACTGATTATGTTACCTCCAAACTTTAGCGAGGAGTCTTAGGTCCCTCTTGGAAAAGACATGCCTTCTTTAGCAAGGGAGGCCACTCAGCCACTTTAGCCCGTTTGCATGCATATTATCTGTTTGACTTTTTGGTATGCTCTTTGACTACTAGTTGGCCTTATTTTGGGTCTCATCATCATGGATAGTGGAGTTTCTTTTTCTCCCTCATTCACTGCTACCCACCCCATGATGCCTACTCACTTCATGGGGATGGACCCTTCCACTTTTTACAATGGTACGCAGAACTACAACGCTCAGTCTGCACCTTGGGTCCCTAGTCATTTTTTTGTTGATATGTCTTCACCTATGCAATCCTCTCACTAGCCCACGTATATGAATCCTAGTATTGGACCCGGGGGCACCATGGCTCCAATGCCTACTTCTTTGTTTGATATGAGTCGTGTCCCCATGGGAGGTTGGAACCTTCCCCCTTATGGATCCAATACTAGCTATGCTCTTTCAGGAGCCAGTACTCATATGGGTGCTTATCCCACTTATTACCCCCCACCCATGTATCTTTCGTCTACCATGTCAATTCCTTCGAACACTTTTTCCATGACAGGTCCTCAAGTACCCCCAGGTATTTCATACGGGGAGAATCAATTTTATGGTTCGGGCTATCCTCTTTATAGAACCCCTTCACGAGGGGGCAACATATATCCTCACTCGAATAATTCTTATCCTACCTCGGTCTCTTCACAGACCTTAGTGACGATACCCGTCCAAACCTCTTCTGATTATTTTGGCATTGGCCACCACTTTTCTGGGCAGGGATAGGGGGTACACCAGGATCCTTTCTGGCCTGCAATATTTCAAAATCAATCTTTCCCTGGACCTTGGAATCAAATGCCACAATATATCGCTAGCCCAGTCACTGTCAGTCATACTGGTTCTCCATCACCAACCTTTGCCAGTCATGTCGGAGATGGGTCGACTTTTTCTACAAATTACATTGACAGCTTTCCCCCAACCTTTGCCAATTATGTTGGGGGAACCATCCTTTTTACCCCAAATCATAGCCGTGTCACGTCTCCAGCCTCTATTCATCATACAGGAGACGAATCTCTTTCCCCTGCTAGTCACATCAAGAATCCTAGGCATCTCAGATGTGAGCCTAAATTCGTTTGCAGGACTTGTGAAGGAAGTCACCTTACTCGTTTGTGTCTGGCTACTATCGAGATACTAGAAGCATGGGGCTCACCCAAGAGCCCTTCATATTTTGATGCATCTGTGGTTTCTCCTCACACCACTTCTCCTTTGATCATCTCGGTGGTTCCACCAACACAATCCTCTCCCGACCTCACCCCCTTTGTCAAGGGTGAAGTGTCTCATTCCCCCATTACTATGCATCCTCTTCAACCTATTATTGAAGAAGTGGCCACACTAGTGCAATCTTTGGTCAATCCTACTCTCCCTAAAGAGAGTGATGCAGCTTTCAGTCATGTCATCAAAATTCCAAATCCTCCCCCTTCTGAACGAGAGAGATTTATTTTTCCCCCGAATGCTCTCTCTCCAAGTCCTGACGAGGTTCCCTTCGATTGGGACGACCTGATGGGGCATCCCATACCCCCACCTATGTCTTTTCCATTAAGAGACATTATTCAAACCATCACGGAGACTATATACTTTGTTAGCACTTTCTCCTCCTCGACTTCGAGAGCATTGGGGTTTCCCAAGCTTTTATCAATTATCCGTAAGATATTGACTTTCCACAGAAGACCGGGATGGGAGCTTTAGCCTCACCCTTTTCATGTTGATTAGAACAGCAAAAATGAGTCTTAGTTAAGCTCTTTTCCGACTCATCTAAAAAACTGAAAAGATTGTCAAGTGATTTTCCCCTTTCACGCTCGTTAAATTGGATTTGAAAGGTCACGAGTCTTAGTTAAGATCTTTTCGGACTCGTCTAAAAACTGAAAAGATTGTCGAGTGATTTGTCCCTTTCACACTCATTAAATTGGATTTGAAAGATCATGAGTCTTAGTTAACCTCTTTTCCGACTCGTTACCAAAATTAGAAAAGATCGTCGAGTGAACTTGTCTTTTTCACACTCGTAAATTGGATTTGAAAAGACGGCTATTTGGCACAAGTTTACCCCTTTTTCACACCAAGTAGACTAAAAGACATAAAAAATGATATTTTTTTTTATTAAGTTGTGATTGCATCTCATGCCCTCGCTTGCAGTATTGAGCCTTTAGCCAGTTCTCGCTTTGCATTATAAACCGTTGCCTAAGTAGTTTTTTCATCCTCAACCAAGCAGAGCCTTGTTTATATCCTTCGCAATTTGACACTCTATACTCTGGAGGGAGCATCACCCCAAGTGTCCATCTCCCACATGCATTTTCTTGCATTGAGCATAGGTACATTCTACTACTCGAACTATTTTTGCTTACTTGAGACACTCGTTTCCTCCTCTGTATCATAACATTCATTTGTTATGAAAAAACAAGAAAAGGTGGGCGAGAAGGGAGTACTATATTATAATTGGCAGTAGTCGTGTCACCTTTGAACAGAGCACAAAATTATTGAGTCCTTGTGTCATCATAATTTTGGGTTTAGCATGGCCTTAGGAAGCTGATCTCGTTACAGAGTTTTCTCTACCGACTGGTTACTCTTCCAGTCCATATAGAGAACATTATTGATGCCTCCTAGATCTAATAGTCACATCATTGAGTCTATGTTGTTGGAGTCCACCATATATCTCATGCTCTTGTTCAAAGGAAGTCTATCAACCTATGTCAGCCACTCCTCAGAAATCTTGACTTTGCGTGTCGACCATACCCTTAGTTTGTCTCAGAATCACATTATACTATGGTCTTATCATGCACCCTGGCCCTACTTTCATCATTGGTAGGTCACCTTGAACTCAGCAATCGGCATTTCATTATTGGTCGTTGACTAGGTGGTTTCCCTTGTGTTCGATGGCAAGACATCTATTCACACTTTGTGATGCAGTGTCTTGGATGCCATTAGCCTTATTGGTGGTTTCCTCACCTTTGTCAGTAGTTTTCATCATTGGATGCTATTCAGAGGGTCTTTTTCGTATATCACTTGCATTTGGTACACATGAAAGACACACAGGGTCGTTGGTTCGTGAACATGTTCTTCGTCTGATCTCCACCAAATCATGAAGCTCCTGCTTTGTTCCTCGTGCTGACTCATGAGAGATGCCTTAATGCTCTCCTTTCAGCGAGTCTCTTTCCATCGACTTCAGCTCATTTATTTTGGATATGGGACCTAGAGTTTTATGAGTACCTTGAGACTTGCAGTCATTAGTGGAAGGCTCTCTCGCCATTGACAGATGAGAATACATCAATGTCTCCTGATCAACGAATTTCTCAAGTGTTCAACACTGACTCCTTTATTCACACTTGTTGGAATGTACTCGGTGCCTTGATACCTACTTTCATTATTGGTAGGCAGTCTCGTGTTTGTTAACGGTATACCTCAATGACCAGTAATCAAACGATGTCTCATTATTTCCGACCTCAACTCCTTTATTCACATAATATAGACTTGCACCCCTGGTGGATAGTGTAGAAGACTTGAAGACATCACTATGTGGCCGCAACTTTCCTGAGTTGTTGCTTCCCTTTCATTGGACCAACACCTATTTGACTTTAGTTATCATGGGAGATCAGATTGTACTCCATGGTATACAGATATCTTTAGATTAACTTTGAGACTGGCTTCATTGGGCCTTGTTCGTGACTATGACATATTTTGGCATATAATCGCATTTGCATTTGCCTATTCATGGCCACGGACACTTATTTGGTATATTTTCCACATGGATCTACATTGTATTCTTGGCATCCATGTATGCAAAGTCAGTACAGAATGTAATGAGCAATTGAGTTCGTCCATCTAGTTCTCTACCACTCCACTCCTCGATTATTTATAATGTATTTCGGTCATCGCATATACTCCTCTGATCTCACACATTAGGGGGCATCTGTTATAGCAAGATTTGCCTCACCATTGTTATCTTGCACAGAGGGCCTTTTTCCATTTTCCTATGCAACTTGTCATCCCTTTTTGATAAATCAAGAGCCAAAAATTCACATGTTTCCACATATGCATGCCCTATATGCTATACAGCATGCGTATACGCAGGTTGCTCCACTACATCCCGCGTACATCAAGATTTGTGCCAGAAAACACAAAAAGGGAGTCAGGTTTCCATTTCACGACAAACGATATCTGATCCTTGGCCTTCCACATACTGGAAACGTTCTGACTCGGCCCTTCAGTTGCATTTTGAAGACTATAAAAGCACAATTCCAAGCTATGGAAAAGAGGAGAAAGCATTCAACTTTGAGAGAAAATTTACTCTGGAGAAATTACTTCATATTGAGTCTGCATCCCTTTGTCCCTCAAGTCTAAACATAGTGTTCAGCCCCCAATCTCTTTCCTCGTTGTTGAGAGAACCTCATTGTCTCTCTCCTATGAGCTTGCCTTTGGTGGAGGCCCAGTTGGAAGGAACTTGGTTTCTTGGTTTCGAACCATGCCGACATGGAAGTCTGTCATGTTGTCACTTGTGTTGATCAATTATTAATAGAAATACTCCTTTCCCATCCTATTGGTATCGTGCAAATATATGATTATTATCCATGAGCATGTTTTTAATGTTTATTAATGGATTATGTTATCCAATGCACTAACCCCTTTATAGTATCACTATGTACTTTCTATGCTTGTTTGTTGAGAACTCGTTGCAGGTATAAAGCTTTGAGTCGAAGTGCTCAATGGTGGAACATCATCGAAGGTTAGATTGAGGTAGGCCTCTTTCTTATCTTGCACATTATTTTATATAGCATACTATGGAATTGAGTTGATTTCTGCAGTCATACATGTCTGTTGTGGTTTACCCTTGGCCATAGAGAGTTTTTCCCTCGTAACAATGTTTCCCTCCAGTTCGCCCTAGGGTTCGATGGAAAGATTGCTCGTATTGGGTCACTTGTTTTTCCAGTTTCTGAGGAGACTATTGTTGTTTCCACAAAACTCCCACGATTTGGAGACAGATGGTTCAAGGGTTACCAACTCCCATGACAGAGTTATAATCGGGTTTTTAAACCAAAATATCAGACTGTTTTTGGGGCTAAGGGTTATTCAAAGGGATGGATTAGAGATGAATTGCTTAACCCTCTGGTCGTCATCACCGGGTTAGTCACTTGTGAGAGTAATTATTCCACCTTCAAGGCTTGCCATTTTCACCTCTTGGATCACTTCCAGTTTGGTAAACCTTTGAATTTTTCCTTTTACTTTTTAAAGAGCCTTGAGAAAATGTATTCCCAGGTTCATAAGAATATGACAAACCCTATCCATATCCTATTTCATCATGGCCTTATCAAACTCCTGGTTGTCTCAGAATTGAGGAAATAAGATAGAACCTGGGATGATTTCCTTTACCAGTTTTTGAACCCTCACTTGATAGTTAAAACAGCCAAAAAATCAATTGATTTTGGGACAGCTAATCCATCTCACTCTCATCCTCCTAAGTCTTAGATCCCTCCAATTAATCCTATTCTCTCATCTTCTAAGAAGCCTAAGAAGCCTATTCATGATCCCCAATTATCTTCACCTCCTATTAACTTTAGCCAGAAGAAGATGAAGGAATCTTTTCACCATGATTTTCTCCAATTCCTACAAAGAGACGAGGTGCTAATAGGTTCAAAGGACAACCATCCGGTAGGTGCACTCGAAGTATGATTGGAAAATTCAATAAAAGGCCTCAAATTACCTCAGACCCGATTCAATTATCCTCTGATCATGAGAGTCCTCATAAGAATCTTAAAGAAGACTCTACAAGAGATTCTAAGCTTTCCAAAGAAACTAAATCTAAATCTTTCATGCTTAGTCTTCCTCAAGAGGCCACTATCACACCTTCTCCTTGAATTCATAAACATTCTATAAAGTGTGGCATGCCTTCCACATCCACTGATAAGCCTAAGCCTTCTGAAAAGTTTGTTCAGTCCCCAACTGTTGAACAGTTACAACAAGAAAATGCTCAGTTGACCCAATGTCTTGGAGAATATAAAACATTGGATCGTCATATACAACATGACAATGTTGTCCTACAAGCCAAGGTGAATTCTCTAGAGTGTTTGGTTGATGATATGACTACTAGCAATCACAATTTAAGAATAAAGTTGAAGCATCGGAGGACGTCTAAGCAGAAGTCTCCAAGCAATGAGGAAGCAACCCCTAAAGATTAATCCATATCCTATCTCAAGATCATGTCACTACCTCAAGAGTATAGTTATGTTTTGGCAATCCATTTTTCTTTGCAGAGGGACCTGCAAAACCTCATGAGTGGGAGAGATGTTGACTCCATGTTTTTCCTACTTTTTGCCTACTATAAGTCTCTTTTTGTACATAATGATCATGCATTTCGTATCTCCATTTCCTTTCTTGAGCTTATTATCGGGTTATTTTCATCAAAACTATATGGAATACGAATGAGGTATGTGTTGAATTCATTTGATAGCTTAATATGAGATTGATGTTTAATTAAATGGATGCAATTGCTTACTATTTGTTATTTTTATTAAACAGGAAAAAATGTGATCTGGACCTTCATTCTGTCCTTAATCTGGTAGCCGAATTTTCAGCAGACGGGACCTCCATCCAGCCCTTATTACGGAACTCGGAGTGCAATATATTTGGTCATTAGCATACTTGCAGGCATTTTCGGGAAAAACTAGAACATGGGTTTTTCACCCATTATCACCCTCTTGCTATGGCCCCTATTGTATTTCAATTTAGATAGTTAAATCTAGATCCTATATTCGAGCTATGATTTTAAGACTCATTGACTATTAATAGAACAATTAAGTGATTCTATAGTTTGGAGAGATAGTTGACCCTTTCAGTGGTCAACCTCTTAGACTCTATATATACCTGAAGCCACAGAACACAAGAGAGGTTTTTATAATGAGATAATTGTCATATTGTTGAAAGACTTATCATTGTTATATACATATTTATGGTTTCTAATGAAATCTGAGTTGATGTGCAAAATTGTGATTGTTTTAAGCTAGAGTACGATTACTTGGGGGGGGCACCAGTAGTCTATGCATTCTTATTTTGTTGTACATTCAGATTTATCTAACTCTTTCATTTGCAGGTCGCTCATTTAGATTGGTTTTGTTAATTACAGGCATTCTGCTAATTGTGTCACAACTTCATATATTCTCTTTTAATCATCGAAATTGTGTTTGAAAGTATATACATCTTCTCTGCAAGTTGACCACTTGAAGAACTCTGCATATTCCTTAAAAGATTGTTCATAGATGATTTAACTTGTATTGTGAATATTTTAAGTTAACCCATGTAGGACTGTGTAATTATATCTCTCTAAATACATTTCCAGTTTAAGTGTGACGGTGTAATTTTTTATTCTAACAAGAACATGTGTGCAACATATTGATATTCCTTGAATGGAAAAGTTTTCAGTAGATTGTTTAATTTCCACTTTACATTTGTCTATAGAAGTCAGTGTCGAATTCATTCCATTTGAAGTAGCCATTGTATTTAGATGTCATCGTGATATAATTCTCCATCGTAGACACAACCATCATAAATAGATATCATCATGGTATAATTCACCATCGTAGACATAGATAGACGATGTTATTTTTCTTCTTCAACAGGATAGTGTGAACTAGATAATATTGTTTACCTTCTTCAATGAGATTAGTGTGAAAACTATATGATGCTGCTTATTTTCCTTATTGTAGAAGTAAAGATGATTTTGTAGTTTAGTTTTAAAAATCCATTTTAGAGTAGAATTCACTTAAAGTAATTTTTTTGGAAAAGATAACTTGTTCTCATTGCATATTCATAGATTGTTGTTTATAAGTAGTTCTACATCTCAGGTAGATTTTGGTTGCTTGAATTCTTTTACATCATCTTTTGAAAATAGAATTGTAGGTTGACAGCATAGTTCTGATCCCTGGGGTAGATTACTCTCCTTCACTTGTTCAATTCACTTTCTAGAATTCATTCCAGTACTAGGATTTTGTCATAGAACATGGTGGTAGGAATACACAAATAGTTAGCTCATGTTATATCTTGACTATACTGTGTTAGAACTCGAAGTTTACTTGCCCTGGTCGATAATGTAATCAAGGTAAATTAGGTATATAATTTACCCATCAAGACTAATTCATCATCCTACTCTATTGCTTTACCATAAGAACAATTGTATAACCATTTTGGCTCCATCTTCATGACCAATGCACTCTTACAAGGCACAATTACAACATTCTCTCTTAACCAAGAAATCACAAAAACTTCTATAGTATTACATAATGCATTATTTATAGGCATCTACAACATGTAAAACCCTAGAGCATGGAACCCATAACGGTTACAGATCCATGAAGATAATTGGTTGTGATCCCATGAATCTCAAGATTCTATTACAGGTTTCGACCAATAGTCGACTACCAATCATATACCAATCAATCATTGAGTCAATATCCATTTGGCTAACCTGTTGACCTCCATTCAGACACCAGACGACTATCTAGTTGGCTTGTCTTGTCAACCATCGACTCGACTTAACCATCTAGTCGATTCAACCTCCAATCGATTATCCCTTACTAGTTGATCAATTAGACGGAGTTTCCACTGAAAATAATATAATGCTCCCAACAGAAAATATAACACTCCTTCTCACAATATCTAGGGCAAGACCCAATTGATAATATCCATTGTTGATATATAGTATCCATTACAAAATATAACTTAAACATGAGAGGAATTGAAGGTTTTAATGTAGGTGATGAAACATAATTTTGACATATTTTTGGCAATTGAATACCCTTTTTTGACCTATTAAACACTTGTCAGTTTTTCCTCTTATGTCACAAATAATGTCATTATCTTATCCTCATTACAAAGTCTACTCAAAGTTAACCATTGTCCAACATTTATCTCTTTTTGTTATTCCATGATTAATTTAGGGTGTGTTAAGATTACTTGCATTGTTAAGAGTATATCATGGTGCATTTGCAAGTTTAAATTCAATAAACATTGTTGACCTTATATTTGAAGCATATATTCCAGGTCATCATAGTGGTTTTGATGAAAAGCATATTTCAGGATCGTGTGGTTTCATGGTTTTGCACATGTTGATGTTTGTAGAATCGTACAAGTACTTTCGCACAGGTCTAAGTGTCTAAACGTGTGGAAGTCGTCCAAAACCTTCTACCTTAGTAATTTACCTTAATTAAAGGAATTATTAAAGTAAAGTGTTTTTATTAATTAATTGAGTTTAATTTAATGAAATGCTAAAGTTATTAGCAATATTGAATTAAATTAATCGTATCCATTGATCTCAAGTGAGATGAGATCTAATCTTAACCGTTGATCACTTTGGAAATTAGGGTTAGGGCATAACTCAAGATTATAAAAGAAAGGCTAGGTGAAGGTAAGAGACACATTCATTTGGAGATCTATTGGATTCGGTGACTCATAGAAAGGAAAGAATTTTGCTCGAGGAGATCTTAGCAAGGGTGAAGAAGGACTTTCACCTAGAGATCTAATCAATCCAAAGGAGAAGGAAGCAAAAACAAGCGGGTCTGGTAGCAAGGACATATGTGAGAAATGGATAAATAGTAGGTATAGTCGTGAATCAGGCCGTACAAGATCCATAGAGAGCGTTATATGTGGACCATAGGTACAGTAGACGCATGCATACACAGGTTGCAGGTACATCAGGGAGCATACATACGCAGGCCGCAGGTGCGCAAGGGTACATACATACACGGGTCACATGTGTAGAAGGGGGCGTTCATATGCAGGCCATAGGTGAAAAAGGGTGCATACATATGCGGGTTGTAGGATCATAAGCGCGCATACATATGTGTTGTACAATTCACGACAGACGCATATAGTTCGTACATATCGCAGTTGTAGGGTCGTACAACTGCGACAGAGTTGTTGGGTTGTAGGTCTTTGCTATATATTTTTGTTTCTATTCTCAGTGGGTATTTTTCCCAGATTGGGAGCCCCTTGTAAGCTTGAAAGTTATTTGAATGAAAAATTGATTTTGAAGGGGAAAATTTCTTGTGTGTGGTGTGAAGTTTGGTTTTCTAGTTTTTGTTTTCATTGTTTTATTTCCAGCCATTATTTTTATTTTGTGTGTTGTAATTTTATTATAAGAAAGGTAATACTCAAGGTAGTAAAGTATCTAGGTGTTGGGATTCGATATTTTTAACATGGTATCATAGCTTGCACTCTGAGAGGGAGAAAAATTCCATGCTACACAGTAGTTTACAACAACATATCTATTGGATATCATTTATAGAAGTAGGTGTTAACATGACCTGACATAGATCCATAAAAGTTTGCAGTAAATCTATCATATTTGCAAAGAGATCTTTGCAGATCTATAAACCAACAATGAAGTCATTGTGGGTGCTTGAAGGAATAAGCACGTGACAATTTATTTTTTTCATATCTAGTAATGGCAGCGGTCAGTCTCAAGTTTGAAGACAAGTTGGATGGAGCATTTAACTTCCTATCTTGGAAAGAAAGGGTTACTTTGCTTTGCAGGAACATGACCTTTGGGAGATTGTAGAAAATTGTGTCCCTACACCAACAAATGCATTAGAGAAGGTCACTCTTAATAAGAGAGACATTAAATCCTAGAGAGTGATCTTGGATGTCATGAAGGATCATTTGATCCATCACATGGTAGAGAAGCAATCGTCCAGAGAGATGTTCAAGGATCTAGTGGATTTGTTCTAGAGTAAAAACTTGAACAGGAAGATGATCTTGAGAAACAAGCTTACATCCATCTAGATGTCAATATCTGGAAATGTTACCAACTACTTCTTGAGGATCACCCAGACACATGATTATCTTGCAACTATTGGGGAGAAGGTGGATGATGTAGAGATCACAAATGTGGCATTGAATGGTTTCATCAAGTCATGGGAACCATTTTTCAAGGGAGTTTGCGCTTGGGAGAAACTTCCCAATTGGGAGAGGCTTTGGGATGATTTCATCCAGGAAGACACTCAGGAGGAGTCTAAAGCCACCAGACATGGAGATGGAGAGGAGAACCTAGCCCTGGTTATTCAGGCCAAGAAGATCAAAGGAAATGGTTCCAAGGGTAACAATGAGGGGGAAACCTCGCAGTCAAGTAAGAAGAAGGACTTGAGTGAGATCAAGTGTTTTGCATGCCACAAAAGTGGGCACTATGCATCTTAGTATCTAGAGAAGAAGGAGGGGCAAGGCAAATCTCATCAGGTAGCAATATCAATGGAAACTCGGTTGGATGAGTTTGTTGCGAAGTTTGATAAGGAATTCACAATAGTCTCATTACACTCTACCATCACAATCACAATGAGTACATGGAAATTGGATAGTGGTGCATCACGTCATTATATGAATGAAGCACGGGAGTTATTCAGCAGTCTGACAGAGAAGGTCTCCCATATTTCAGTGTTGAGTAGTAGGGCGTGTGCAGAGAGTGTGCACTTGGCAAGACCAAGGATGAGGTCTCCAGTCGGTTCCAGGAGTTCAAGGCCAAGGTGGAGAACCAGAAAGGGAAGAGGATCAAGGTATTAAGGTCGGATAATGGGGGAGATTACACATCCAATGACTTCAAGGATTTTTGTAAGGAGGCAAGGATCAATAGGGAGTTGATAGTCTCATACAACCCTCATACAATAGCCAAAAGGGGCTTAAAAGCTAAAGTAAATCTGTATTTATGTTTTACATGACAAGGAACTTCTTTCTTTATAGTTACAAGATTGAACAAACAAAATTTAACAGTCACATAGTATATCTATAAATGTCATAACTTGAATTTAGAATAAACCAATAATAATTACATATTACCTCTTGAAGAAGAAGGTTGTCTTGTTTCATCCGCTTCTCTGAACTGCCTGGCTGAAACTATTTCCTCCCATCCAGCTAGGAACATAGCCTCACCAGCTCCCTAGCTCCAGGAAATTAGATTTTTTGGCCCCCGAGCTCAAAATCCCAACAACACCAGTCCACTAGCCCAAAACTCCTCAAGGTTTTACCACCAATTCTCCTCCTCCCAATTATCCTTCTCATATCTCTCCTCCTCTCCTCTGTTGAATCCCCTCCCAATGCAACCAACCCCCTTCCTTATCCCTCTCATCTAGCTACTCCCTTCCCCCTCATAAATTTTCCAACCTCTCTTATCTCTTTCCATTCATTTCCTACCTACCCCAAAGAAATAAAATGTTCATTCTTTTGATTGTTGCATTATTGAATTTAAAAGAAAAATATAAAATTTCAATAACTCAATAATTAATTGACTTAATTCAACTAAATTAATTATAATAATTAAATTAAATTAACTGGGTGTTACATACACCCACCCTTCAAGAAACTTCATCCTGAAGTTATAGTAACTTACAATACAAGGATAGAAATAACACGATTTGTACATCTAAATCAGATACACACATCATCAACTTAAACATTCATAAATACTAGTATACATGCGCAAGGCATGTATGTGTAGATAGCACATACAACACTCGCACGTGTACTAATGAAAATAATTATCACATCTAATGCAATTCTTGTATGCATCCAATCCAGTCAAAAATGTTATTCATTTCAAAAAGAATAGTAAACCATTTAAAATATTTTTAGAATCCTTCAATTATAATAATTAACACAAGCAACATTAACTTACATAATTGTAGTTCAGTTAAGCAAAAAAAAAATTTAACAAAAGGAAATCAAGCAGTTCTGTTATAAGGTTAAAATTGCACAAACTCACAACTACTTCTAATCATCATGCCTCCCTAACCTATTTTCATCTTCCATCCCTATCCTTCCTCTATTGGACTATCCAGGAGCGTCAACTATATTGACCTAACTCCAGATAGAACCTGTAAGCAGAAGTGTCAACTACCTTGACCAAGCTTCCCCAGTAGGAAACTAGTAGTCATCATCACATATCTAGGGGAGTGTGACCTAACATTTTCCTCCCATGACTCCAAGTTTCAGAGGATACACAATGGGAAATGCCTCCATCCCTCCTAATAGAACTAAGTTCAACACCATATCATGGACGATGCAGTGGAACTGTGTTGCTAGGATTTCATCATCATATATTTAGTTTTAGGCAGTCTCTCTACCTAAAAACCTGCACTTGCCCACATATTATAGTAATGCATTTTAACCAACACAATTTAACATGCTAAGATTCAAACCATATTATTTGTCGGTCGATGCTCACGACATCAACCCTTTATTATCATTATTCTTTGGCTATTTCATAGCCCATTAATCTGCAAATTATTTTATAACACAAACGCATACATATACATACATTATTATCATGTAAATGTATTTAATCATATCATTACTCAGTATCCATGTACCAACAGCTTTAAATTTCAAAATTTTCAAGCTAGAGTTAGGCTGCATAATATCCATCATAATTCAAATAACGATAAACATTCATAGTATTGGCATTCACATAGGTCCATATGTCTAAAATTTTAAGTGTATCATTAATAGTTTCACAGTTAATAAGCAAATAAGATACAATTAGGCCATAAGTAATTCTAGTTGTCTAAATCAAAAAGTGGCATTACATACACCCAACCTTCGGGAAACATAGTTCTGAGGTGGTCAAAAAAGTGAGGGATGATCTCATCATAAGGTCTTTGCATCCTCCCAAGTAGCATATCATGGGTTGTACTTGTCCCACTGGACCTTAACTTGGTTTACCAAATGATTTCTGAGTTGTCGGACCCTACGGTCCAATATGCGTAATGGTTCGACCATGATGGTTCCCACATTCGAGACCTGCAATTCCTTCCAATTCAGTTTGTGAGATTCGTCAGCAACATAATGACGTAGAATAGACACATGAAAAACATTGTGATTTTTATGCAAGTGGGATGGCAGTACAAGACGATAGGAAATAGGTCCAATTCTCTCTTGGATTTTGAACGGTCCTATAAATCGAGGAGACAACTTTTTCCCCTTCCCAAACCGAATGGTACTCTTATTAGGCCTGATATGAATGAAAATCTAATCTCCTACTTTATAACTTTGTTCAGTCCTATGTGCATCATCATAACTTTTCTCTCTATCTAGTGCCTCCTTTAGTTGTTGTCTAATCTAAACCACTTGTTCCTCCATCTCTTGAATCAATTATGGCCCTACTATCACTCAGTCTTCTAACCTTTCCCAAATCAATGGTGTCTTGCATGGCCTTCCATATAGAGCTTCATAGGGCGACATCCCAATTGAGTCATGGAAATTGCTATTATAGGAGAACTCTACCAAAGGTAGGTACTTTTCCCAATGGGTTTGATTATCCATAATATACATCCTTAGCATATCTTCCATAACCTGATTTACCCTTTCAGTTTTCCCATCTATTTCAGGATGATATGTTGTGTTGTTCAACTGAGTTCCCAGTGTTGACTGCAAACTTGTCCAAAACCTAGAGGTAAACCGAGAGTCCCTATATGAAATGATCTTCTTGGGTAACCCATGCAGACATATGAATTCACTTATAAAAACATGTGCCATGTCAGTGACATCATAAGTGTCTCTAACATGAATAAAATGAGCACTCTTGGTCAACTTATCAACTATAACAAGAATGGCATTGTACCTCAGTGATGTGAGTGGAAATCCCACAACGTAATCCATAGAAATGACTTCCCACTTGGACATAGGAACATCATGTGGTTTTAGGAGACCTTTCGGGTGGTGATGATCAGCCTGCACTTGCTGACACTCAAGGCACTTGACGATTAAATGGACTACATCATGCTTCATGCCTACCCAGAATAAAATCTTCTTCATATCTGTGTACATTTTCTTCACACCTGGATGTGCATAGTAAAGTGCTCTATGGGATTCCTTGAGTATGATGCTTCGCATATCCCCACCCTCGGGGATGTACATCCTTCCCTGATATCTTAACAATCCATTTTCTTCAAGGCCATATCCTTCATACCTTAGCTCTAACTTCCTCCCACTCTGGAGAGTTGAAGTAACCTTTCAATACCAACTATCTCCAAGAAGTTTCCCCAACACTCGCTTCATCAGATTAACCTTTAAGGGCACTAAAGAGAAGATACATGGTCTCCTTCTCATGGAATCCACGACCATATTCTCCTTTCCCTTGATGTATGAAATTCCAAAATCATACTCACTCATAAAGTCACTCCATCGCCTCTTCCTAGCATTGAGATCCCTTTGAGTGAAGAGATGCTTTAAGATTTCATGGTTCATTTTGATCTCAAAGCTTCGTCCCACTAGATAATGCCTCCAAAGATTCAGAGCTAGCATTACAGCGTCCAAATATAACTCATGAGTAGTGTAAAGCTCCTCATGTTGCTTAAAATTTCTTTACGCATACACTATCACTCCCCCGTCTTCCATTAGCACAACCCCCAATCCTTGCTTTGAGGCATATGTCCAGACTCTGAAGTCTTTCTCCATATATGGCATGTGTAGAATTGGTTCACTGGTTAGTAAGCTCTTAATCTTGATGAATGCAATATCGCACTCATTTGTTCACTCATACTTTACCCCCTTGCACTGCAAGGTGGTGATGGGTTTTGCAATCTTTTAGAATCTTTCCACAAACCTTCAATAATAACTAGCTAGCCCCATGAAGCTTCTCACCTCATGAGCATTTTTCGACACTGGCTAATCCATAATGGCCTTCACCTTTTCCAAGTCCATAGAAATCCCTTCACCTGAAATGATATGACCCAAATAGTGAATGTCTTTCTGGAAGAAAGAGCACTTTGACAACTTGCCATACAACTTGTTCTCTCTAAGGCATGACAACACCACTCGCAAGTGTTCCTCATGTTCTCTTTCATTCTTGGAATAGATAAGGATATCATCAAGAAAGACCTATACAAAGTGGTCTAAGTACTTTCAGAATACATCATTCATGAGGCTCGTGAATACTGTTGGTGCATTGATCAAACCAAAAAAGAACTACAATGAACTTGTAATGTCCAAACTGAGTTCAAAAGGCAATTTTGGGAATATTTCCTTCCTTAATCCTTAACTGGTGATACCTTGATCGAAGATCATTTTTTGAGAAAACCGTTGCTCCTTTCATCTAATCAAAGAGATCATACATCAATGGCATTGGGTACCTATTCTTCACCGTAGCATGATTCAAGTCCTTGTAATCTATACACAGTCGTAAGGAATTGTCCTTCTTCTTGACAAAAATTATTAGTGCACCCCAAGGTGAGACACTGGGCCTTATTAGCCCTAAGTCAAGTAGTTCCTTCAACTACATCTGTAACTCACAAAGTTATGGCATCGTCATCCTATACGATGTCTTGGAAATTGGCTCTGCACCAGGTTTTATCTCAATGGTAAAATAAAGCTCCCTCTAAGGAGGTAACCCCGGCAACTCTTTTGGAAAAACATCCTTCAATTCTGACAATATTGGATACTGATCCATAGAGGGTCTTTTCCCTTCATTGATTTCTTCCACCACATATAATCGACAACCTTGCCTCATGCAACGTTTAACCTTCATTTTTGAGATAAAGCGTAGAGACACCTTCCTCTGTATACCATGGATCTCTACTGACCTTCCTTCATCATCAACACAAAGCACCTTCTTCACGAAACAATCTACCATAGTTCAATGGGCTTCTAACCAGTCCATCCCAATGATTAGGTCATACATCCCTAGAGCAGTGGCATACACCTTCAACCTAGTAGTACACAATCCCAGGTCTACAAGACAATTATCGACGCTAGGTCCTACCACTTGTTTTTCCCCCGAAGCCATCTCGACTTGTTTAAATTCATTGTGCTCATAGGTTGCCAACCCACACTTTTCTAATACACAAGGTGAAATGAAACTATATGTAGCACCAGAATCAAATAAAATTTTAACATTGACATGATTTATCATACCTGATGACTCCACCACTATGGATTGATGTTTTCCTAACAATTATTGATCGCTGCATAAATCTGGTAGCTACTACTCGCACTTCCCATCAAGGCCTTTCCTTCTCTATGCACAAAGACCGATTGTGACTATGGATAGTCATGTTGGTAATGGGTTCCTCCACACACCCAACAAGTAACACGAGATGGAACTTACACACTGCCCTGTGAAGGCCTCTGAAATGATTTTCTTCCCCTGGAGCCCCTGCCCCTACTAGTTGCTCCCTGAGAAGGTCGTGGACCTTCTTGCATCACTAGTGATGAGTAGGATGTTGTACTTGTTTCCATTGAAATACCTGTTGCAATTGTTCTAGGTGTGTCTATGCTCCCATAAGGAGGTGGCCTAGAGCTTCCTCCCAAAGAAAAGGTCCTAGGGGCCTTCCCCATGAGTCCAAGTAGTTGTGGAATAGTTAATCTCATACCTCCATTTAAGATCATATGCACTTCTGCATAACGATCATTTTCAACTACTTCATCTACTGACGATGGTTTCCACATCCATACTATGCCTCTTATCTTAGGGTTTCACTCATACACAAAACACTCTGATTGTTGCTTATCGGCATCTATGTATGAGACATATTTTACTAACTCCATGAACCTGATTTCATACTCCTCCATAGTCCTATTTCCCTAAGCTAGAGCATGAAATGCTCCTACCTGTTGTTCCTCATAGTAAGCAGGAAAATACTTTCTTTGGAACCTTCCCTCAAAAATCTCCCAAGAGACGGTGTCTAGGGTAAGGTGCAACTACCTCTCCAATTTACCCCACCAGTTCAAGGCATTGTCCCTCAATTGAAAGATCGTTTTCTTTTTGTTCGACGTGGAAGCATAGTCTCTCAAGGCAAAACATCTCACCATTCCCTCCAGCCATGCCTTTGCACGTTCACTTGCACGTCCTCGGAAAACTCTAGGATTTTGATTTTTTGTAGTTCTCTGGTGATGTCCCCTAGTGGAGGCCCTCCCTCTGAGTCCCTCGATGCTTCAAGGTTACCCACTCCAGATGGTGGGAGTTCCACTTCAACATTCACCAACTGGAGTCCCTTTAATGTCTCATTAATAGCCTCTAAGGAGTGCAAAATGAGAGCTAGCTCGGGCGATGGTGGTGGCGGTACCGATATCGATGGTCCTTGTGACGGTGCCTCTTGGCCTCAATTTCCCTGAGTCCTAACCATATTGACTAACTGAATCTGCATTCGACCAAAGCTTATCAGTAGAGGTTTTAGGGCATTCAACGTTTTACTCAACTTACACTTGCAAACGTAAGGTTTAGGCGTAAGTTTCTTTATACTTATATGTAAACAGACATTAATCCCATAAGGTAAGTGGCTAAGTTTAGGGTTAAAGTGTCTAAGTTGGGTGACTTCATCCAGATAAGCTACTAATTATCTTTCCTTGCTAGCTATGTTATCATTGTGGGGTGCTCGTTAGTCGCTCTATTTTACCTATTTAATCAAACTTTTATCCCTTCCTTTAATCTCATTTACATCCTAAAAAAAAAATGGAAATAATTAATATAGCGTTAACCTTAGTCTATGTAATTTAATTATGATACTAAAATTAATATTATATTAATGCAATTGCCCCTAACACCCCACTATCTCTTTATTATATTATCTTTAATTTCAATTTCATTAATTTCTATAAGTACATAGGATTTGTCTATAAATATAAGTATATTTATTTATTTTAATTATACCCATAGGGAATATGTCCATCTACCTACTACTTACACAACTTGGTACCTATGCTTCCTTATCATTTAATATATATCACATACATTTTATATATTCTAATTTAGATTATCATTATCATTATACTTATTATTTGACTTACCTTTATTATTATCTATTACATACTCTTACCACATATTTAGTTCTTTCTCTTGTGACCATAC
>JZKD02S1590469.1:117454-137530 GCA_000966675.3 Picea glauca | reverse complement strand
GAATTTAAAAGAAAAATATAAATTTCATTAAATCAATAATTAGTTTACTTAATTTAACTAAATTAATTATAATAATTAAATTAAACTAACTGGGTGTTACACCTCAGCAGATTGGGTTTGCAAAGAGAAAGAATTGATCCATCATCGATTATGTCAGGGCTATGATACATGACCATGATCTTCCTATGTTCCTTTGGGAAGAGGCATGCAACATGGAAGTGTATTTGCAAAAAAGGAATCATCACAAGATATTGGGGGACGAGATTTCTAAGGAAGCATTCACATGAGTGAAGCTAGAGATATTACATTTGAGGATATTTAGTTGTCCAGTATACATCCATGTTCCTGTGGAGAAGAGGATGAAGATGGAGCCTTCAAGAGAGAAGGGCATATTTTTGGGTTACATCGAAACCTCAAAGGCTTACAGGATATTCATACCAGCATAGAGAAAGATAGTTGTGATTAGAGATGTTAAGTTTGAGGATAACTTAGTATCTAGGAATTCTCATGTGTTACCACCAATGGAAAAAGATGAGGACTGGGAGGCTTTGAAGGGAGAACAAATTTCAGAGGATTCTAGTTCAAGGAGTCAACCTTCAGGTGGGGAGGAGAAGTTATCCCCTTCTAGTTCTATCAAGAGACCCAGTTGATTTGAGCAGACATTGAAGGATTCTTAGAAGCATGTTGAGGTTCCTAGGAGCACTGTCAGGGAGAGTAAGCCTCTGAAGAAGTTTCCAAACTTCATGGCACTAATATGTAACATCATTGAAGAGGCGCCAAATCATCAAGTTTATCAGGATGCTATGGTGCATGATGGTGTGTGGGATATTGTACCAATATCAGAGGGATGACTCGTTCCAGATGAAAAAAGTACCTTCCTCGCTGAGAGGGAGTGTTGATTTATGTAACATCAGATAGGTACTTCCACACAAGTCTTAGTGTCTATATGTATCGAAGTTGTCCAAAGCCTTCTATCTTAGTAATTTACTTTAACTAAAGAAATTATTAAAGTATATTGTTTTTATTAATTAATTAAGTTTAGTTTAATGAAATGCTAAAGTTATTAGCATTAGTGAATTAAATTAATCTTAGTTATTGATATCAAGTGAGGTGAGATGTAATCTCAATCATTGATCTATTGGATATTAAGGTTAGGGAATAACTCGGTATTATAAAAGAAAGGCTAGGTGAATGTGAGAAACACATTTATTTGGAGATCTATTGGATTCAGTGACTCATTGAGAGAGAAAAGAAGGAATTTTTCTCAAGGAGATCTTAGCAAGGGTGAAGAAGGATGTCCACCTAGATATATAATTAGTCCAAAGGAGAAGGAAACAGTAGCAAGGATAGATCTGGGTTGCAGAGAAGCAGTAGGTACAGTCGCGGATCAGGTCGTACAAGAGCCACCGAGAGCGTTGTACATGGGCCATAGGTACAGCAAGGTGTGTACATACATGGACCACAAATGAAGAAAGGTGCGTACATATGTGGTTTGCAGGTGTATAAGGGTGCATACATACATGGGTCGTAGGGTGCATAAGGGTACATACATACACGAGCTGCAAGCTCAAAATGACACATACATACACATTGTACAGGTCGCGACAGGTGCATACAGTTCATACATATCGCAGTTGCAGGGACGTAGAACGATGGAAGAGTTGTTGGGTTGCAAGTGTTTGTTGTATATTTCTATTTATATTCTCAATGGGAAGTTTTCCCAGTTTTGGAGCCCCTTGTAAGCTTGGAATTTATTTGAATGAAAATTTGATTTTGAAGGGGCAAATTTTCTATGTGTTGTGTGAAGTTTGGTTTTCTAATTTTTGCGTCTATTGTTTTATTTACAACCAATATATGTTATTATGTGTGTTGTAATTTGATTATAAGCAAGGAAATACACAAGGTAGTAAATTATCTAGGTGTTGGGAATTGATATGTTTAATAGAACCAGCATGTTCCATCTCTCGCGCGAGATACTTGGGCACATTGTCGAGCCAAGTATCGAACAAGTCATCACTCAACCAACTCATGGAAGCATAATTAACCAATGATTTCATTGCAACAGCCTTTGAATGTGTGATCTACCATAAAATGGCTTCCAAGTACTAGATTCTCCTTTCCCTTACGATGCCATACATAATTCATTCAATGCTTCAATGGGTCGATACAATAGGAAGTTGTTTTGTCGTAAATAGATTTGGTGTGCACGATCCAACTAGAGATCGCATCAATTTATTAGTTGTTGAACTAAAAAACTATATGCCCTGAATTGGAGGGTTCCTATCACTCCATTTTTGGAGTGGGAAGATGATCTATTTTCATATAAATATTAATTCTCCCTCCAGAGGACAGGTAATGAGTGTGTGTATAGAAAATTATTACTCTGCAAAAAATTATTTTAAATTTCGTATGTTGAATACAATATTGATGTGCATGGTCGTGAGCTTAATCTGTTCTAGTGATTACATAGATAACGCACAGGTCACGCCTTGAGGGGTTCCACTCAAGATATGGTTAGGTGCTAAAACATATGGTTGTATAGTGTTTATAACTTTCCTTTCTAAAAAAAATTTAGTTATCATTTACTTTCCAGTTTTATTCATTTTATTTCCTGTAGATAACATTTCTTGTAGAAGTAGTGTGTTATAGAACCAGATTACTCTTAGGTTTGAGTTTAATATGTTAGAGCTAAAATGTCAGAAGCATAATTTTTAATTATTAATGGTTTTGGCATATGTGGTTCCATCGATTGAGCTTGAATCTAAGAAGTAATAGGAGTATTTCTTAAGTTTCAAATGTTAACTTGGATTTGTGATAGTATAGATTTACTTTACATTTTCACTTCTTGTAAACTCGTCCTTAGTTATCTCAACATATCATATCAATCAAAACAAAACCTCGCCTTGTGTATACTCCACACAGTGCATTGTGATCCTAGATGACCCCAAGTTGATAAATTAAATGATTGAGTGGTTGAGGCTATCCTCGACAATAGGAAGATAAACAAAAACATCGTCATTTTTTGTGTCGTTGTTGGGAAGCCACTAAAAGGACTAAGATCTTTCTTTTACACTAATTTTAGGAAAGAATACTAGAGGAAAACTTAGGTAACTGTTGACTACCCCTTCAATAACCTTTGTCCAGGATATCATGCATTAGGCCATATTAGAATGCATGACTAGAGGAATCAAGAACATTCGGGTACGTTGCACGAGAGGATCCACTCACAACAATATGGCAGGTAGATCTGGAGGATGAGGAACCCAACCTAGAGTCCTAATTGAGAAAATAGCATATAATATCCCAGACAATCCCTTTAGGATTGACTCTACAACTAATGCAATTATAGACTCTTCTGCTTCTGAAACTCCCAATCCAAAGATCAAAGTGACCTAGGGAATCTTATTGAGGAGTCTGAACGCTCAATTGAATCAAGTGAATATTTATCATTTTGGAAGACTAAGCTTCTCAACATGGGTGAGGAAGTGGAGGCACCAAAACAAAAAGACTATGTAACCTTTGAGTTTCATATCTAGGACTTAGATGGCATGACTCAAATGAAAAGTATTCCACCCTATGCCTTGCCCAATTTTCGAGGCATGGCTAATGAGGAATAGATACCTTTATTTTCAAATTTGATGTCTTATGCCAGAGTTATGACTACTCCACGGATGCCCAGAAACTTAAACTCTTCCTAGCCACTTTAAAAGAGGCAACACTTTGTTGGTTCATGGGGCTTGGGGGGAACTCCATTAGAACCTGGGATGAAATGAGGGAAAAAACCCTAAATAAGTATCAGGGTTATTGCAAAGTGAGGGACCTCAGGGAGGAAATATTTAAAATGACACAACGAGATGAAGAGAACTTAGAAGAATATGTTGAGAGGTTCCATTACAATTTGCAAAGGACAAAACAAAGTGTACTAGACCTTGATACTCTGTGTACCATTCTCCTTCAAGGTATTAGGGATGTTTATATGGATGCACTAAATCTTATGGGATCTAGAGATGTCTCCCAACTAACATACAATGAGATTTGTGAGTTTTGTAGATCCTACTCATGAAGCACTACAAAATATGGGAGGGGCCTTGGGGATATAATCTTAAAGGTCACCAGGTCATCTAACGGAGGAGGAATTACTAGGGATGAGATAGGAAATCTATTGGACAAATTTAAACTAACATCCTTAGCTCACTTAGCTCCCACATGGACACCTTGCAAGCTAGGAAGAAGAAAGAAGAAGTGAACCTAGCCTTAGCCATATTCTAATCTAAATGTAGGAAGAAGCATCCTCTTCAGGAATTCTCTTTGGAAAACATAGAAATGTGTTCCATCTATAATCAGAAGCATGCAACCAAATATTTCCCTTCCTTTCCTAACCTAAAGGAAGTACAAATGTGCTAGTGAAGAAACCGAACAAATCTATTTTGTATCCCAAAAGCAACCATGGCCACCACGACCACCTAGTATGGCACAAGACCAGTATATTGTTCCATACCAGTACCCATCTCAAAACTAGTACCCACCTGCGCCATGGAAACAATGGCATGCCTAAGGTCAAAACCAGTCCTAGCAATAGGGATGGTGAGGGCTTACACCCTTTGGGAGCTTACTTTCTCAAAACCAACAATATTATCCTCAATCTCACCCACCACAAATGTAGTTACCATCCAACCAACCTCCCTAGAGACCATCACAATCACCTGTCCAACCTATACCTAACCCAATTAATAAGTTAGTACAACTAACTTGCAATGTTGAACTACTCCATTTTCCAACATATCTCATTTCTCCCGCAGATTGTAAATATATTCATCTATATTCAGGAAAAATGATTCATGATCAAACTACCCCCATCATCTAAGAGAAATATGATGAGGAAATTCTTACCGAAGTGGATAATCAGATTGTTAATCCCTCTTTAGAAAAACACGCTAATACTCTTGAACAACCACATACAAGAGAATCAGTCTTGATTTCCCCATATCTGGAAACATTGTGTATAGAGAAGTTTCCCACATGGCCAGAGTTTGATTTTCTAGGGGAACTTAGAAATGTGTGTGTAAAAATTCCTCTGTTCCAAGCCATCGAGGATGTTTCAATCTATGCTAAGGTTGTCTGAGAATTTTGCTTGAGGAGGCTAGGAAGGAAAACAAAGGACCCCAAATCTACTCATGTAATAGGAAAACGTGTTGATCTAATGCTAGGGAAGGTATTTGTTTCCAAATACATGGACCCAGAAAGTATGGTTGTTAATGTCAACATCAATACTACCTCCATTTCCAACACCTTGATCAAATTGGGGGAAGCTACAAATGTTATGGCCAAGGAGACAATGGAAAAGCTTCAGTTGCCTAGTCTATGACCAACCCCTACAGTCCTTCAACTAGCAAATACATGTACGGTAAATCCCAAGGGAATGCTTGAAGATATAGTTGTTTATGTAGATCCATGGGAATATCCAATTGACTTTATGGTCCTACATCCAAAAGATAATCCGGGGGGATATCCATTGATTTTGGGTAGACCCTAGTTGGCCACTATTGATGTATATATTAGCTACAGATCCGGGGATATGACCAACTCTCTTGGAAGTTCCACTAAAAATATTACCATCTATCCCCCTGGTAAACCTTCTCTTGATTTGGAAAACTCCCTTTGGATTGAGGACAGTGATGAGGAAATCACCCAACCTATTTTGACTCTTTAACAAGCATTAACCTTTAGAGAACACACTAAGGATGATCTTATTTTCACTTTCATAGCACATCCTCATACAACCAACCATTAAACTCTTGAGCATATTTTGGGAAAATATTCCCAGGAAACATGTTCATCGACTAAATTGACACAACAACTTGACACAATGGTCCCTTTAGATGTTATATCTAAAAACCAAATCCTATATGTTGAAATCCATCCTGGGAAAACTTTGAACATCAATGTTGAACTAGAGCCCTCTCAGCAAGACAAACTTATCAAGATGTTACACAAGCATAGTAATGCATTCATGTGGGACTAAACTGATATGAAGGGGGTCCATCCTAACTTGTGTGCCCATAATATCTATATTAAGGAGGATTATTGACCCATCAAGAAGCCCTAGCGAAGGATGAATCTTGTTTTCAAGGACATAGTAAAAGAAGAGATTCAAAAGCTCCTTGATGTAATTTTCATTTACCCAATTTTCGATAGTAAGTGGGTTTCACCCCTAGTTATTTTTCCCAAGAAGAATGTTAAATGGCGTGTGTGTGTTTACTACAGATAATTGAATAAGGATTACTTTCCCTTGTCATTTATTGACGAAGTTCTTAACACCCTAGCAAGAAAGAAGTTTTTTTTTTCTCTTTTCTTGACGGAATTAGTGGCTACAATCCAATACAGATCGCCCATGAAGACCAAGAGAAAACCACCTTCACCTACCCTTGGGGAACTTTTTCTTATCGAGTACTACCATTTGGATTTTGTAATGATCTCTCTACCTTCCAAAGAGTTGTCCTCGGGATATTTTCTAACTTGACCAATGATTGCATAGAAATCTTTATGGATGATTTTACTGTGTATGGAGACACCTTCGAGGAAGCCTTAGATAACCTCAAGAAAGTTTTGATCAAATTTCGAGAGACAAGACTCTCTCTCAGTAATGTGAAATTTCACATGCTCTACACATACGGAGTTGTGCTAGGCCACAACATATCACTTGCAAGAATCCAAGTGGACCCCACCAAAAATAGAAGTCATCATCAGGCTTCCAAATCCAACAACCCAGAAAGATGTTCATAGTTTCTTAGGACATGCAAGATACTATTGGAGGTTCATAGAAAATTTTGCTAAGATAGCATCACCCCTATTTCAACTACTTACAAAAACTGAAGAATTCGACTGGATTGATCCATCTCAAGTTGCACTTGAAGCCTTGAAGGAAAAATTGTCAATTGCACTAGTCTTGCAAGGTCCAAATTGGTCCCTACCTTTCCACATCTCTATGGATGCTTTGGATATGGCTATTGGAGATATGTTGGGGAAAAAGGAGGAACAATGACCTAATTCCATCTATTACAATTGTAAGAATCTCACTCTTGCTAAACAAAATTATATTGTAACTAAGAAAGAGTTTCTTGTTGTTGTACATGCCATTAACAAGTTTCTTAACTACATTACTAGGTACTTTGTATCTGTGCATACTGACCACTCCGTTAGTTTCTATCTCATGAATAAGCCTATCACCAATGGCAGGGTGACCAGATGGTTGCTTTTATTGTAAGAATTTGACATTACAATTATCGATAAGCCAGGGAGGGAAAATGTGCTTGTTGATTTCCTCTTTAGGCTTACCAATGAAGGAGAAGTTATTCCTACGAAAGACACTTTCCCAGATGAATGTCTATTTTCTTTGTCTACTAACACACCTTGGTTTGTAGACATCGCTAAATAGCTGGCTACAGAAAAAATTCCACAACATTTGTCACCAAGAGAGCACCAAATGATTATCCGATGGAGTGCTATGTACTCATGGATCAAAGGATACCTCTTCCACACTGGGTCGGATCATATTATCTAGTGCTATGTTAGAGAGGACGAGATCTATGATATTTTGAAGGCTTGCCACAATGAACCTTGTGGAGGACACTTCGCTAACAAAAGAATTGTTGATAAACTATTGCATCTAGGGTATTATTGGCCTACCAACTTTCAAGATGCCAAGAAGTACGTCAGGAGGTGTGACAAGTGCCAAAGGATGGGTCGTCCAGTTCAATATAATGAGATGTCACTCCAACCTCAGATCTTGGTGGATCCATTTGAAAAATGGACCCTCTACTTTGTAGGGCCAATCAACCCACCATCAAGATAGAAGGTGTACATTCTAGTGTGCACTTTATATATAACTGAATGGGTTGAAGCTAAAGCCCTACCAAAGGCTATTGAGGAAGCAATGGCTAACTTCTTGTATGAGGAATTTTTTTTTCATTTTAGAGTCCCTTGAGAAATTTTTACCGACCAAGGGACCCAATTCACTTTTCAGGTTATTTGGTCCATTACTAATCAATTCAATATCAAGCAGCAAATGTCTACTCCATGCACCCTTATGAAAATGGATAGATGGAGGTTAGTAACAAAGTATTGGAAGCCATTTTGACCACGATAGTCCAACATCATCACAAGGAATACGGTGATAGGCTTCTAGAAGCCCTTTGGGCTTACCGAACTACCTGGAGGAACACTATAGGATTCACCCCCTATGAGCTTGTGTATGGAAAGCAAGTGGTTTTTCCTATAGAATTTGAGATCAAAACATTGAGAATCGTGCTACAAGTGGGATTGGATCTCTCATAGGCCCAACAACATCGACTCAACCAAATCAATGAACTTGAAAAAATATGTCAAGCCGCCTTGCAGCAAACAACTCTAGTCCAACAACAAAGAGCCAAGTAGCATGATGGATTCATCAAAAAGAAGAAGATTGCGCCCTTCTGTTTGATTCAATGTATAAATATTTCAAAGGAAATTTCTACGCTTGATTGTTAAGGCCTTATGAAATAGACAATGTTTACGATAATGGCTTTGTCAAGCTCTATACCATTGATGACAAGAGGACTCCATTGATGGACAATGGTCATCGATTGAGTCTATACCAAAAGCCCAAGTCTGGGGGGGGGATTTATTCAAGATTTATTCAAGCAAGCATATCTAGAGATTGTGAGTAAGGTGGCTATGCCAGCCACACCCATAGCTTCCGGATCCCTCTTCCAATTCCAAATTAAAAAAAAAAAAAAAAATGTATAATAAATATTTGGTAGTGAAAACCTGGTCTCAAGCTCTACCAACCTTGATGGTATTAGAAAACCAATTCTTGGTTGATACCACCAAGAAAAAAAAAACAGTTGTGACAACCTTATTGGAGGCATAGTTGGACATACCTTTATTTGAAAATCGGGTTTCCGACAAATAAGGTCTGAAAAAAAAAAAAGGAAAAAAAGCAAACCGACCAACTTCCAAAGGATGGTCCCTATTCTTCCAAAAAATAAGAACAAGGGATGTCTCCTTCTGTCAGCATCCACATGAGCATTAGTGGGACTATCCAACAAAAATTTCATTTTGTGTTTGTTAAATTTATTTTGTTCAAAAAGTGTAAAGTTATTGTAGCACCATGAGCATTTTTAACAACTTTTGATGAAGGAAGAAGTAAACAGTTTTCCATGTTATATTTTTGGAACTAGCTTCATTATATGTTCCCCTTACAAGAGCAAGGTGATAATCATATTCACTTGGGAATCTAGAGGTATTCTACAAAGAGACTCGAGATCAATCTCCTTCTACTCCAATCATCAAACTCACCAGGGAGATTCATCAGCATCAACATAGCACCTGTGTTTCTGACTTCTCGCAATAGCTCCAAGTTTTCTCTAACTCATGTTTAAATTTTCCATGCATAGGACTTAGAAGATTATGGACAAGCCAAGTACCAAGAGCTATTTTTGTTTTTTTAATCATAAGGCCCATGTACATTCTGAAAACAATTCAGTAGAAAAATTCCCTAAAACTCCATGAATCATGTCACTTAGTAGTATCCTAGTCATATTGAAAAACATTCAGTGGCATCTTAGCCAAAGTTATAATTATGTCAAAACTTCCCCAAGGACACATCTGTGTGAAAACAATGGTTTATACACTCAGATTTTGTGCCTACATCGAATAGATTCCATTATTGCTCCATCATTACTAATTTGTGTGTAATCACTTACCGTACCAAGACCTCGTTCACCATAACTCCAAGCCATTTGGTAGCATGCTAATCATGTCATGTCATTTGGTAGCATCTTGCTTAACTTTTCATACAATTAAAAATCGTGACATGGTGTTCGGTAGCATAAGACTAAAATTTTGAATGGTTGAATCCATGAACATAACTCCAACACATGTGTTGAAATAAGTGATCTAATTTCCCCACCATGACCATTTCGTGTCTTGACTGAACCATCAAATGCCATTGTCCCCATTTCTAAGCTCAAAAGATACCATCCACTCCTTTCTAAAATCCATGTTAAAACAATTGATGTGTTCATTTTACCAAAGACAATATCATTGTTTTCAACCAACTATAGGCACACAACCACCCCCTAGCACCTTAACCTTTGACAAAATTGTTTTGGAAAGTCATACTAGAACCAACAGATAAACCTAGTTGTTAACTGCAACAACAACTCAAGACAAGTAGAGAGTGACTTCTCCAAGGGTAGCGCACAAGAGAGAATCTCCATATCCACAGAGCAAGTACCATACACAACTACAGCAGTTGTAGCTACACTACTCTCTCAAACTTGAGCCATACTTAGCAAGAATATCACCAAGAGTATTCCCAATAATATCACCAAGAGTTTCACCAAGAATATCACTTAGAGACAAACCAAGACCAAGAGATGACCATACACCCTTATTCCTCCTTCCAGCTGCAACTGAAGCTCTCCATAAGACTTGTGCTCTGACTGGGTTTACAAATGAGCTAAAATTTCCTCTATTTATACTAATTTGTCCAGTGACTTTTTTGGCTGGTCCGACCTCACTTTCTGGTAAATTATAATTTATGTTTATCTTTTTCATGTGGATTCAGCTTATCTTTCTGGAAGATAATATTCTAATATTATTTATTCTGTTAGGCCGACTTGTCTTTTAGGGTTTTCACACATTTGTTTAGGGTTTCCCTTGCTTCTGTAATATTCCATTGAAGTCAAAGGTTACATGTGGAGGCTAATACCTCCCACAACTACAGTAACATCAACAATCCAATCATTCGCTCTCTAAGCTTGAAACCACTCCTCTTTCCATAAAACTCATTTGATAGACCCCGACCAATTTCGGTGCATTAAGATGGGAGGCTCGATAAATTTAGAAGAGCCTGAAGGAATTGACATCATAAAATATAACCCACATGCAATGGAAATATTCATGCGATTAGGTTGGATCCCATTCCTAGAAATATTCCAAGGCTCGGATGCAAGCATTTCCCTAGCATTCGACAAAACCTTTAAAGAGAATCGGGCTCTAGTATGACAATTAACAATAATAGTTTCAGAGGATTTCATCAGTATGGTCATAGGAATTCCATAACAGGGAGAAAGGTGGTCCAAGAATTTTAAGATACCAAATGATAGTTGGGCTCAATTCCTTGAGGAACCCTCCCCATTGCCAGATCTCAGGCAAGGAATTCGACGAGATGCATTATTGCCTCCATGTAGAAAAGTTGTTTTTTGTACAAAAATTTATTATATGTGAAGGCAGTTTTAGCATGGCATATCATTATCACATCAAAATTCTAATGCACCTCATGGAGGAAAAGCCTCTCAACATGCCTTTTTGTTTACCTAAAATATTGACTAAAATGGTTGCAAATGTGAGGAAGAGGCAAAACCCTAAGTCGGGGCTATATCATCAAGGTCTTATCAAAAAGTTAATTTTAGCTAAACTCGACAAACTCAGCATTCCATGGGATGTGTTCTCTAGAGGAATCAGGACCAAACCCCTTGCTATGGTTCTTCCACCAAAAAGTCAATCAGCTCAGAATCAGTGACATGCACCTATTCCAACCTTGACTTCAAGGCCCGCTACAAAATCAAGCCACCATTATGGAACGAGAGTCTCAAAGTAACCAAAGGCTTCAGGAGAAAATGAGTTCACAATGCCTATGATATATGTTGCTATGATATTATCATTAGAGCATGGGGATACAAAGAATGTCAAAGATGCAATGGATCGAGAAGTATCATCTCTCGATCACCAACAAGACTTTCCCAATGAAAAAGAGCATTCTCAAGACCCGTGTGAGAAATATGACCAAGCCACAAGTCAAGAGGAGGAGTAATTAGAAGAATAACTCAGAGGTTTATCATCTTAAAAACCCTTGTCACCACAAGATATCCCATTAGAAACATCTCAGTCATTGTTGCCAATGCAACAGGTCCAATACACAAATGATATGGTTGAAGAGTTCCAACCCAAAAAATTTGTTCGAGGACTAGACTCAGCAGAGCAAAGAAAGAGAAGAAAAGTTGAGACCAGGAAAGGTAAGCCTCATCCAGTCTCTAAGTCATTTCACTTCCACAACCCAAGTTATCAAGTTTTATTAAAAGAAAACAAGAAATTGAGGTTACAGAATCGAAAACTTAAGATAAAACTTGAGAAAAGCAAGCCCAAAATTCCAAGTAATATAGGAACCATGTTGGATGTTATTGGCCATGAGGAAGTTTCAAAACCTAGACTAAATTCTTACTTAGAAGAATGGATGAAGGATGTTTGCAAGGTGGTCAACCATATCCTTGATGGTATCGTGACCAACACTTATGCATTCATACAATTGAATTCAAATCTCTTATAATGGAGGAATAAGGATGGGCTCTTCGACCTCAGTATTATTAACCAATAAATCCATCATTGAATTATTGAGCAGTTAAAATGAAAATGGTTTTCCATGGGTCTTACCCAAGAAGAGAAATGGAGGGAAAATATCGAGGAGTATAAAGACCAATTATCACAAGCCTAGCATGTGAGAAGCAGACATGTGAACTGGCAATGGAAGTGGTCTCTGGTCGAACCCCTTCTAGGGTCTATTCCATATTTTTACATGATCAGTGGGCCTCCTTCAAATTGAGACAATTGGCAGCAGGGAAGGTACACGAGGTAAGGTAGCCTTAGTATTTTATTGACATGTTGATCTTTATTGAGACTAAGGATCAAAATTTGTTATGTGAGTTTTACATGTTCAATTTTTTTCTTCAAGACAATGTCCACTAGAACCCCAATCCCTAGGTAGGGAACATCCAATTGCGAGCTTTTTCTTATACATCCTCAACCACATCAAATGGAAGAAATCCATTGATTTCTACATCGAGATCGAATCAGAAGAAAGAATGATGGTGAAGGATGAATATCCCTTGAAAAATGTGATCATGGACGACTACCAAAGATTGAAAGGAGACCCCGGTGATGTTATAACAATTAGATATCATCAGAAATGTGCTATTATAGACTATCAAGAAGTCGGCAGAGCACATTCCCTATAGTAATTGTTGGTCTCTCATGATGTGTGGGAGGGACTCCTAAACTACTTGAGGAAGAGAAACCCAATTGGATTCCCCTATTTTAGTTTGTCCCTTAATCGAGCATCATTTTATGCTAATTCAGTGTTGATACATGGAGCCAGATGGATTGGGCTAAGGTTCCACTACTCTATTATTTAGTGTCCAAGCCGCTGAACCTAAAAAATGGGTGGAGCAGGACAAGTTGACATATTGGACATGAGTTGATAAAACCATGGGATATTATGAACTAGGAGAATATGGGCACCCCACTTTCAACTGGGGGATATTCACGCAGGCATACCAAAGTAGGAATAGTTGGGGTTGCATAAGGGACATGCAACCAAAGAAATTGGGGGAAGTTGATGAGACATAATTTTTACATCTTTTTGGAAATTGAATACCCTTTTTGACCTATTAAACTCTTGTCAAGTTTACCTCTTATGTGACAACTAAAGTCATTATCTTATCCTCATTACAAATCCTTCTCAAAGGTAACCATGGTCCAACATTTTCCTCTTTTTGTTTGTTGCATGATTAATTTAGGGTGTGTTAGGATTACTTGCATTGTTAAGAGTAGACCAGGACGCATTTTCAAGTTTAAATTCAATAAACATTGTTGACCTTATATTTGAGGCATATATTCTAGGTCATCATAGGGGTTTTGATGCCAAGCATATTCCAGGATCGAGAGGTTTCAAGGTTTTGCACCAGCGTGATCTAGCACAAGATACCTGGGCACATGGCCAAGCCGAGTACCGAAAAGGGCATCACTCAACCAACTCATGGCAACAAAATTAACCAAAGATGTCATTGCAACAGCCTTTGAACGCAATGATCTAGAACGTAGTGGCTTTCAAGTACTAGATTCACCTTTCCCTTATGATGGCATACAAAATTCATTCAATGCTTCAATGGGTTGAGACAGTAGCAAGTTGTTTTATCTTAAATAGATTTGGTGTGGGCGATCCAACCATAGATTGCATCAATTTATTAGTTGTTGAACTAAAAAAACTATATGCCTCGAATTGGAGGGTTCCTACCACTCCATTTCTAGAGTGGGAAGATGCTCTATTTTCATATAAATATTAAGTCGCCCTCTAAAGGATGGGTAACATGTGTGTGTGTACACAAGTATTACTCTACAAAAACTTCTTTTAAATTTCATATGTTGAATACAATATTGTTGTGCATGGTCGTGAGTTGAATATATTTGGGTGATTACATAGATAATGCCCAGGCCACTCCTTGAGGGGGGCCACTCGAGGTATGGTTATGTGATAACACATATGGTTGTACAGTGTTTTCTTTCTTTTCTACATTTGTTTTAGTTATCATTTACTTTCCAGTGTTATTCATTTTATTTCCTATAGATTACATTTGTTGTAGAATCAGTGTGCTACATAATCAAATTACTCTTGGGTTTGAGTTTAATATGTCAGAGCTAAAATGTCAGAAGCATAAGTTTTAATTCTTAATGGTTTTGGCATATGTGGTGTCATCAATTAAGCTTGAATCTAAGAAGTAATAAGAGTCTTTCTTAAGTTTTGGATGTTAACTTGGATTTGAGATAGTATAGATTTACTTTACATTTTCACTTCTTGTAAACTCAGCCTTAATTCTCTCAACATATCATATCGGTCAAAACATAACCTTGCCCTGTGTATATTGCATATGGTGCCTCACAAGCCTAGATGACCCTAAGTTGATAAATTAAATAATTGAGTAGTCTAGCTTATCCCCAACAATATGAAGATAAACAAAAACACCATCGGTAGGTAAGAAAAAGAATATGTAACACCCCAGTTTTTAACCCCTAGATTAGCAATGTATATTTGTAACTACGAGGAATTGTTGTAGGCCAAGCGATTTAATATGTCAACATTGTATACAAAAAATAACAAAATACAATACATCACCGACTATAGATGGATAAGGGCAAAGTCACAGGGGCTTAGTTTCCACAAGAGAGAGGGACTAAAAAAGGTTCCAAGGGGAAATTCCACATGCCTAATAAACCCAAGAAACTTTTCTAAATCATTTTATTATTAATATTTATCTCCTTTGACTTATCAAACCAATCATTGAGTGCATGTAAGAGGTTGGTGGGAAAAGTAATCTCACCTAGTTATTGAAGAATGGGCAAAAGTACATGCATGTAAAAAGTGGGTGAAAGAGTCATTTCACCTAGTTATTAGAGCATGAGTTGGGTATAATCTGGGGAAATGTGAGAGTCAACATGCATGGAGAAGAAGAAAATGAAATTTGAATAGAGGGAGAAGGAAGCTTTTACAGTTGGATAGAAGAGAGGAAAAGAGAGTGAGGTGCTGGAAAAAGGAGAGACAACCATAGTGGGTATTGAAGACAACTTGTTGGATCTAGAAAATGCATGGAAAATTAGGTGGTTAGGAATATAAGTGAAATGTTTGTGGAGGAAATTGCTCCAAAGCGTGGGAGATTGTTGCAATGAGAACTCATGTTATAGTTGATATTCCTAGAGTCCCTAATTGAGACATTTCATGGCCCACTTGTATTAGAGCCCTAGAGGGAAGTGGCACGGCCTGAGGGGAATGTGTAGCACAGAAGGCGATCCCATTCCTTGGGTTGTATAGATTGAGGGGAAAGAGAGCTGGTGGATTGGAACTTTTGTAGGAGTTATTTTGTTGGGTATTGGGTTTTTTAGTGGATAATAGCTAGCCATAAGAGCCATCCTTCTTGTGGATGCATAGCCCCAACTCAGGGGTGACCTGCTTCTGAGAGAGATGGAGCAACGAGTTCTATGGTTGGGTGGAACGTCTATCGTTTGCAGCCAGTTGTGTAATTTATCATAAGATGAGTTTTCTTATCTCTACTTTTATTTATTGTTAATTGATGTGTTTTATTGTTGCATTTTAACATGTGTTTATGTGTTTAATTGATGTTTTGTATAGTTAAATAATTTTCATTTATGAATTTTAAAATGTTGGTAGTTTCATGAGTGTTTTTGGCATGTTGCACACATCTAAAATAGATTGGTATCGGATTAGTTTGCTAGGTTTAGTAGTAGGTATGCTATAGTGTGGTATCAAATCCATGGTTGCAACACTAGGCCTGTATGGGTATGATGGAGAACAACAGAGTTTCTTGTCTTAAAATGGGAAAAAAAACCCAAATTTTGATTTTGTATAGAGTTATCTAGTGTGGGGGTCAATTTGGTATCTGAGTGGTCGAACTTGTCTCATAACGTCGAGTCATTAGGTTCTGCGACAACCAAAAACTCAAAATTTCAGAAAAATGACTAAGTGTTGAAAAAGACTTGTAAATTTTATGTGTATCGCATGAAAATATTTTTCATGCGATGTAGTGTATATTGCATGAAAATATTTATCATGTGATACATCACTCTCGCCCAAGAAGATGGGCTAAAAAATTAGAAAAATTTCTTGAAAGTTTGAAGAAGTTCATATATTGAATAAAAATAATTTTGTTGTGATGTGATGTATTACACCTAAATATTTTTGGTGTGATACACCATAAAGGAGGAACGAAGATTTTTTACTTCGAAAATTTTTGAGAAAATTGTGTATCACATGAAAATATTTGTCATGCAATACAACGTATATCACATGAAAATAATTTTCATGTGACACAATGTTATAGAAAGGAAGTGGACTCGAGACTTAGGAAAATTTTGAGAAAAAAAATGCATATTGCAAAAAAAAAAAAAAATGGGGCGGTGTAATGTATCGCACCAAAATAATTTTGGTACGATACACCGCACAAGAATAAGTTTCAGGAGATGCGATGAAGAAAAGAGCATTATTGCGATAAAGAAAAGTTCAAAGGGTGTGACATATCTCACCGTAAAATTTTAACGTGTGATACATCACAAAGAATATAGTTTTTTGAAGTGTGAAAGATACTCCAAGACAAAGAAGAATTAGAATTTTTTGAGGAATTTTGAGGAATTATTGTGTGTCACACAAAAATATTGTTGGTGCGATGCAATGTATTGCATCATAAAAATGATTGGTGCGATAAACCACAACGGAGAAAATTTGTAGTGATGCGATAAAGGAAAGAAACAAAAAGTTATCACGAGAAATGATTTTAGTGTTATGCAACACACCACAAATGGAGAAAGTTTGGGGAGTGTGATACTATAAGAAGACAAGTTTTGATGATGCAACATGTCACATCAAAAAAAAAATTGTGTGTGATAAAAATATTTCGATCCAAGCAACATATTGCATCAAAAAAAACTTTGCTTGTAATAAAGAAATGTTACTACAAAGAAGAGAACTTTGCGGCAATGTGACAAAGGTGGAGAAAATTCCCTATTGTCGTGAAAAAATAAAATGGTGTGACACAATAAGGAATGGAAGAAAATCTTGTTGAGGAAAAAAAATAAGAGAGGAAGGTGACATGCCACATCAGTGAAGAGAAAGATGAAAAATACACACACAAAAAATAAATATGGAGCCAAAATATTGTTTTGGCTATAACAAGAGTAGAAAAATTTATAACCAAATGAAATTTTAAGGGCATGTCCCCACTAAGGAGGACTACAAAAGTGTCAGTGAGAGTCACTAACCAATTCTGCTCTAAATTTCCAAAAAATGTAAATTAGTGGTTTTTCAAGAATAAGGGGGTACTACTTGACAAAGGCCCCGTTGCGAATTAAAACTTTTTAGTGAGCCAAGGAAGCAGACATGGTGAAACCCAATGGATATTTTGTCCAGATTCCAAGGTGTTTGGGATACGAGTGCATAAACATGCCAAAATCCATTATTCCTGGCCACTTTTTGGGGATTATTGAGATCTTCAAAGGAGGAAAAGGGACCACAAATCGCAAATATGGAAAAATTTATTAACTCAACATTTAACCTCCTCAACAAGCTAGACAACTTTGTCTTACTAAAATTTTCCCTATTTTGCTCCATTTGGGAGATATAATCTTCTGCTAATTCTAAGTCTAGAATAAACATAAAAATGACAGTTGGTAAATCCATATTTGTATAGAATTTGAAGGGAGCATCATATTACCAATTTGGAAGTTTCTATATACTCATAATCAGGGATACTATCAGCGCCCAATATAAAAAAATTATTGGTTCCTAACATATTTTTCTCTATCACTGGAAAAAGATAGCCTCTCAGTTAGATTGCACCGATGAAAATGGGCACAATTGAGTAGAAGTGGCAAATTTAGAAAGCCATAACTTTTATCTTAGAACCCAGAATGAGGCACAATTACAATAAGTGGAAAGCTAATTCAAAGGAGACTACATCTAAAGTCTCTGAATCTAAATTAGTACATCGGTATTCTTCATAGATTGATATGAATAAGAATCTGTAACATAATTAATGAAAAAAAATCAATATGCATAATATCTAACAATAATTGTTGCATGCGCATTTTTGCATAATGAGGGGTACAGGTAGAACATATCAAGTCTAGAAATGAGGACTAGAGAGATGGATAACGCACAAGGTTCTTACAACCATGAAGATGAAATCAGAGGGTTACATATAAGCCTGAGCATTGCAGAAACATAGTCCAATGGACATAGAAGCAAGGTGAATCCTTTAGAGTTAGTTGAGAGCATGAAGAGCTTGCAGATGGAAGTGCAAAGCTACAGAGAAGATAATGAAAGGATGATAAGAGCTAAGGAGTATCATAACCACATTAATACTCAGTTTATATAGAGTTTGAATAATTTGCAAAGACAAATCAATGAATAATTTGGCACAAAAGATGCATCTAGTGCAAGACATGCAGCAACATACAAATCTCATGATAGGAGGAATAACCACAAGGGATATAGGAATTCAAGAAGTACTAGTAGACATAATCATTCACTGAGACATTCAACTAGAAGAGAACATGCATTTTCAGGATTAGAGAGTATACTAAGTGTGTCCTATGTTAGACATCAGAGGAGGAGACTAGAGTTGGAGAGATTAGGAAGGGTGAAGATGTTGAATTCTAGTTGTTGAGCATGAGAAAATATTTTCAGTTGCATAATTATTCATCAAATCTGGAAGCAAGGACTTTCATATATCATCTTCAATGGAGAGCGTCCAAGTGGTGTCACCAGCTGAATCAAGTCAGGCATGTTGATGAGAAGAAAATTTCTTGGAAGAAGTTCAAGAAATAATTCTAGTAGTATTACTTGTCAGAACACTCTTATGACAAGAAAATGCAAGAATTTTTTGAGGTCAAGCTAGGAATCATGACTATGGAGGAGTTTTAGAGGAAATTCTTGGATTTGTTGAGGTATGTGGATTTCATTAGGGATGAGAAGGTTAAAATTCGGAGGTTTTTGAGTGGTCTGCCATCATTCTATAAGGATAAAATTATATTTGATGAGCTCAAGGCCTTGGAGGAATCCATAAGGAAAGCTAAATGTTTGTATGAGTAGAACAAGGTAAGGCCGGCTTTTAGAAAATCATGGGATGACAAGAAGAAAAGAAAGATGGATCAAAGGAAGAAAAGATTCAAGCCACCTTTCTTCGGGAACAATGCACAGTCATATTAGCAAGGGAAGCGAGCACAAGGTGAACATAGGACAATAAATTCATTGGGGAAGAGGCCAAGATAACATCCCATTAAGTGTTGGGGATGTGAGGGGAACCACATGTATAAAGATTGTCTTCACAAGGGAGAAAGGATGAGATTGTTCACAAAATCCAAAAGGAGGATACAGTGGAATACATGGGTAGGAGTACTTGTTGTTGGAAAAAATACCCTACGGACTAGCAAACTAGGGTCGAGCTTGCATGCAGATGTTGACCGAAAATAAATTACTTTTAACCTACAACCCAAGATTAAAACCCCTCTTTCACAGTAACTACATGAAGAGAATCAATAACCTTTTTACTGACGTTTGATGTAGATCCTTTGTTGCGCTGCTCCTTCCACAGATAACCTGCAATCAAGATAAATACCAACTACGCATGCATGCTACTTCTCTACTCAAGGGTTAGAAATCAAACACAAATTCATCAAATCATAGATAACTCA
>JZKD02S1590469.1:97918-109012 GCA_000966675.3 Picea glauca | reverse complement strand
AATTCTCCTTTGGCTTGAGGAAAGGCTAAAGGGTTGGGACAATGGATTACAAAAATGGGCAGAGTTTCTTCACTATAATTTTTCCTCTTCCAAATGGTACCCCTACCCCTTCTTTTATAGGCTAGAAGGAGCTAGGGTTTTGGACGAACCCTCGGCCATGCATGGCCGGGAGTTTCAGTTAACTGACCCATAGCTTTTTGTTTCGTCGGCAACTTTCCTCTTTTCATGCTTTGTTAGGTACACGTGGGCTGTAGTGAGACAACCAGCGTGCACACGCGTGCAGTAATGGGTTAGGGCGCGTGGACCTTGACACAAGATAATTTCCAAAGAGTTTGTTCAGCAGATGTTTTGGCAATGAAGGGATATGAGTTAGCCTGATGTCAGGTAAGCATGTGTGGTGCAATTTAGGGTTATAACAGTACTGAGCCAAGGATTTATGCAACCTTGGACAATAGACGAAGAGACTATCAATACCACATGATTGAGGTGGAAGGTAAGATTGATAATCAACCCATAGATATTTTGATTTATTTTGAAGCTAGTCATAGCTATATAAATCATAATTTGGTTGACATATTTAAATTGAAGAGATGTAAGCATGAAAAGTCTTGGTTGGTACAACTAGCCACTAGAACCAAGAGAAGAATCAATGAGCTTCTCAAGGATTTTCCAATGAACATGAATGGAGTCAGCACTAAGGAAAACATGAACATCATACCACTTTGTTTATATGATTGCTTGATTGGTATGAATTGGTTGGACGAGCATCATGTTGTCCTAGACTGCTAAAACAAGGCTTTCACATGCCTTGATGAGGAAGGGATATACAAAACAATTTGAGGTATTCCAAGACCTATATCCATTAGAGATATTTCAGCGCTGCAGCTAAAAAGTAGTTTTAGGAAAGAGTGTCAAGTATATGCAACACATATGGAAGAGCCAGTGAAGTATAAAGTACCAAATATTGAAGATTATCCAATCTTGAAAGAATATGAAGATGTGTTTGGGAAATTTCTAGGATTGCCACCAAAAATAGACATTGACTTCTCTATTGACTTTATGTCTGGAGTTTCCCTAGTGTCCAAGACTCCCTACATAATGATCACACTAGATCTAAAAGAGTTTCAAATGCAGCTAGAGGATTTGTTGAAGAAGGGGCACATACACCCAAATGTTTCACCTTGGGGTGCCCCAGTGTTTTTTGTGAAGAAAATAATGGAACTCTGAGGTTGTATATCGACTTCATACAGTTGAATAAGATTACTATAAAGAACAAGTATCCTCTGCCAAGGATCAATGATCTTTTTTATTAACTGAAAGGAGCAAATATATTTTCCAATATTAACTCGAGGTCAAGATACCATCAGGTGAGAATCAGAGAAGAAGATACTAGCAAGACAACCTTTTAGACAAGGTATGGCCATTATGAGTTTGTATTAGTGCCATTTGGGTTGAAAAATGCGCTAGCCACTTTTATGTGTCTAATGAATGGAGTGTTTAGAGATTACCTAGACAAATTTGGTATTGTTTTCTTGGATGATACTCTTATCTACTCCAAGACATAGGAGGAGAGTGAACAACATTTTATGATGGTGTTATAGGTGTTGAGAAAACACCAATTTTATGAAAAGTTGAGCAAGTGCATCTTCTATCATAGGAAGATCCACTATTCAGGACAAATTATAGTAGAAGAGGGAAAAGCAGTAGACCCAAAACAAACTAAGGCAATCAGAAAATGGTTAGCACCAAAGAACATTTCAAAGGTCAAATATTTCATGGGGTTGGTTGGTTACTACAAGAGATTCATCAAAGGTTTCTTCAAGATTTCACATCCAATCTCTTCATTGCAAAAGAAAGAGGTGAGATTTGAATGGACTGCTAAGTGTGAAGATAATTTCCAACACTTTCAAGGAATTATTAACTAGTGCACCAATTTTGAAGATTATAGATCCAGATGAGGATTTTGTTGTGTGCATAGATGCATGTAAAGAAGGACTTGGTGGAGTCCTTACCAAAATGGGCATGTCATTTTCTATGAATTAAGGAAGCTTAAAGAGAATTAAAGACACTATGCTAATTGTGACTTGGAACTTGCAGTTATTGTTCATGCACTGAGAATCTGGAGGCATTATCTCATGGCCGGAAGAAAATTTGAGCCAAGGAAAAACCACAGTGGTCTAAAATACTTCTTTGAGTAGCCACACTAAATGGTAGAAAAACTAGATGGTTGAAATTTCTCAACGAATATGACTTTGAAATCAAGCACATCAAGGGAAAGGAGAGAAAAGTAGCTAGTGAATTCTACAGGAGGGTGCATGAAATGCATGCTACAACCATTAGTATGTATAGTTCAGGTTTTAAAAGCAGAATTTTGGAAGTGGAAATTATATGAAAGTTAAAGAAGGCTTACAATATGGAAATGTACATCTAAAATTTAAATAGTATGGGTTGGAAGAGGATGGGATCCTCTTGTACAAGAACAAAGTTTATCTTCCTAATTCTCCAGATTTGAGAAATTTAGTGTTGAAGGAAATGCACAATGTATTGTACGCTAAACATCCAAGGAACTAGAAGATAATTACAACTACAAGAGGCCAATACTTTTTTCCTGGAATGAAAAAAAATGTGGTTGATAATATAACCAGATGTATGGAATGTCAGAAGGTAAAGGTTGAGCACAGGAATCCAACAACAATGTTATGTTCATTGCCCATTACTAAATAGAAATGGAAGTAGCTACAATAAATTTCATCACTAAATTGCCCAAAACAACAAGGCAACATGATTCCATCATGGTAGTGGTGGACAAGCTTACAAAGGCTTCACATTTTATTCCAGTCAAGATGACTCACAGGGCAGCCAGCATTGCAAAAATTTATATGAAAGAAATTGCCATGCTACATGGGGTGCCTAAGGAAATAGTGTCCAAAAAAGATCTCAAATTCAAATCCAATTTTTGGAAAGGATTGTTTAAAGGATTTGGGATAAATCTGAATTTCAACACATCATATCATCTAGATTCAAATGGGAAAACAAAGAGATTCAATCAAATAATTAAATATATGCTTAGAATGTATGTCATGGACACGCCTTCGAAGTTGGAAGACTATCTTCATTCAATTTAGTTTGCATAAAACAATGGGTATCGAGCATCATTGAAGATGAGCTCATTAGAATCCTTGTATGGAAAAAAATGCAACATGTCATTGAGTTGGGATAACTTTGCAAACATAGTCGTTATTGGGCCAGAACTACTAAGGGAACTGGAAGAGCATATGGTAAAGATCATGCAGAATTTAAAGGTTGCACAAGACAAGAAAAAGAGTTATGTTGAAAAAGGAAGCATACACAAGGAATTCAGACTGGGAAAGAATGTGCTTTTAAAATTAAAGGCTAAAAGGTGCTCGTTGAGATTGGGAAGATACCTAAAATTGGCAGCCAGATATTGTGGGTCATTTGAAGTTCTAGGGAGAATAGGCCTAGTTCCATACATTCTTACATTTCCTACATCCATGAGAATTCATAATGTGTTTCATGTGTCTTTATTAAAGTAGTTTTTGTTTGATCCTAACCATGTGATTAATTAGACTATGATCCAGGTGGAGAATGAAGGGGACTTTCGAGTGGAGCTAGTGCTCATCCTAGACTAGAAAGTCAAAGTACTAAGACAATGAGCCATCGGCATGGTAAAGGTCCAGTGGACCTGCTATGGTCCTGAAGATGCCACATGGGAGCATGAGGATTCCATGCAGGAGGAGTACCCACATCCTTTTGCAAATTTCAAATAAATATGAATGTACATTTGTATATAAGTGTACAAAGATTCCATTTTGGCAACTAGAATTCCTAAAGCCACAACTCTGAGACTTCCTATTCAACCTGTGTTGGAGCCCTAGAAGGGAAGTGGGACAACTTGAGGGACTGTGATGCAGAGAAGGGAGTAAACTTCCTTGGGTTGTGAAGGTTGAGGGGAATGAGTGATTGCTAGTTGGAATTGCTACAGAAGTCATTAAATTGCAAAGTTGTCAAGTATTGTGATGTACACTAAGGACGATGAAAAATGTAGGGGGAGGGGAATGTTGCTATTGTTATTGTTCGATTATCATTTTGGGTCATTTTGAAGCTTATTCAAGGCATTGATTGTGAAGCTATCGTCTTGTATACATTGTTGTTATATAATTTTTGCTTGCTTCATCTTGTATCAACTTATTTCTTTCATTGACAAGCCCAAGGTTTTATGAACCACTAATTGTACTTACAAAAAATAGTGTTTTCTTGTTGCTTTGTTCTGTGCAGGTACACTCAAGCATATCATTGCTTCATTTGCTAAAACTTTGGGACTTTCTGATCAGTGTGACTTGTGAGAGGGGATATCTTTCTTGATACTTCAACCTTTTCCTTCTCAAACCCCCAAGTCACCTGGGACGTCTCCCTTGAGCTATCATCCCTAAATAGAAAGAGGTATCTTATTAAGGTGATAGTGATAGGACAACCTACTATTACGCAAATTTTCCCTCCTTTATCCTTTCTCTTTGGGACAAGTACAAATTGAGAAATAACATTTTGGCGTCATTGTCGGGGAACACTAAGTCAATTCTCCTCAAAGACAACACTTTTTGGTAAGCCTTTCCTCAAAATCATTTACTGTGCAAAGCTTACCTGGCGACTCCACTGAGGATGATCCCCTCTTTTCTTTTTGATGATCCCTAGAAGGATTATCTAGTGACTCCACTAATGACAAAGCCAACCATGGCTTCTCAATGGGACCCAAGTAATTTTAAACCCTTAGACATGAGTAAAGTCTCAGGATATCCTTGACAAATGCCCCCGAGGTACGAAAAAAGGCTCCCTAGATTCACTGGTTGTGATGGGGCTAAAGTCGACAATCACATGGATGATTTTTGGGCTTTCTTTCAACTCCTCCCTATCAATGATGATGTTGAAGATTTGGTAATGAAACTTTTCTCTACCACTCTTCATGGTGATGCTAGGAAATGGTATAATGATCTCCTTGATTCTAGCATCACATCTATGGACCAGTTAGAAGAGACCTTTCTCAAGAGATGGGGTATTAAATTAGAATATATCCAAATTCTACTAAAAATACTCGAGTATATAAAACAAACTAAGAATGAGATGATTAGGGAATTCCAGGATAGGTTTGAAAATTTCCTATGGAAAATTCCTAAAACCATCGTCCTAAAGACAGATACCTCATTTACCTATATACCAATGCACTCCTAGTGAATTTAGGGTTTCTCCTCAATAAAAAGGGGCCAAAAACACTCCATGAAGCTCATAACATGGCTAGAGAAATCAAGGAAAATATCTCCTTGTTCAATGAATGACACCTCTTTACCCCAGATGCTCTTAGTTTGGAGAGATTAGTTTCCCTTCGGACCTTTACTGATAATTTCCAAGAAGAAGGGGAACAAATCATCCACCAATAATAGTTTGAGGAGAAGGATCCTAATGAGGTCTTCCAATCCCATGAGGAAGATCAAGGAATTACTCATTCTTCTTATGAGGAGGATGAAGACTTGGTTGAAGAGCGACAGCCTGAAGATATCAAACATAATGATGAGGCATTGATGTGCGCTCCTCCCTCTGATGAAGCCATCCAAAATCCCATATTTCCTGCACAAGAAGAAGAGGATGATGTTAGTCACTTTCCTTTTCAAGTTTTTTATAATGCCTTATTCTATGATTCAGAGAATGAAGAAGAAATGGAACCCTTGAACAAGCTAGATCCTCTATGTTATAAAGTTGAAGATGTAGAAACAAGTCTTCCATTTGATGAAGTTATCCAAATACTTGAAGCTCATGCACAAGAAGAATCAAGCAAGGTGAGTTATTTCCCTTTCCAAATTTTTAATGATTCTTTATCTTATGATGTGAAAAGTGAAGAAGTGTTGGATGTTTTTACCCCTTCATGATATGATGAAGATGATGAATTTGTTGATAATATTGAAGAATTCATACATGTCGGGAAGCATAATTGGGATGTGATTGGATATGATGGGGATCCCATTTACGACATTGAGGGTCATGTCCAAAAGTTTCCTTTACCATTATCACAGGAAGTTACTAATAAATTTGACATTTGGCAACAAGGACATGACATGATTACAAAATTTTTTCAGACACCCAAGGATGACCTAATGTTATGCTCTCCTAATAATTTCCAGTCATACCTTGAGGACTTTGATGATTTTTCCTTTGAGCACTTGGATTTATTCTCTGAAGAAAATTATCAACCATCATCGTGCTCAGATATTGATAAGAGTGAGGAAGTTGTTTGCCTGAAGCAGGATGCTTGTGATAATATTCTCCACCTCCCTTTGATTACTTTACCTCGCTATGTCACTGAGGGTATGGTTTGGAAACATGTCCCTTATCCCAAGTATTATGTAGGACAAAACCTCCTTTTAGAATTTAGGGGAAGGTTGAGTACCTTAAGAAGAAGCTTATTATCACAGTCTTCCAGCTTCCCCTTAAGAAATTGTCAGTCGTCCTCTAGGTTATTGATAGTCCCTTGCCAGGCCTCAGATTGTGAAGACGTCCGAGGTAGCCAACCTTCAGACTCTTTGAGTCATTCTATTGAACCTTTGACTTTTCATGATCCCTTTCTGAGATGGATTGAGCACTTTTCTAAGAGTATGACTTGGCACCATTTTGTCCCTCCCACCCACCTCCATGAGCTAGACTTTACGATTTCCAATGATACAATACATTTTCCAAATCATGTTATTTTTGTGCTTGACTTATCCTTGTTTTGGTTTATGATGGAGCATAGAGGTAGGTATTATGAAACATTTCTAGGATGGTTCCACTGGATATTTGACTACACCTAGCATTCAATCAACAAGTGAGTACAGGTAAGTAGGTAGGCATTTGCATTCATTGAATATACCATCTGAATTTCATGCTAGAATAGTTGTATTTCCATTTATATATATGTTTTCTTACTTTTCATTGAATTATATCATATATGAGCCCGGGGTGATATCACCACCCCAGATGATTACTAATAAATTTTGTTGAGATCTAGCAGATCACCGGTCATGCTAGAGATGTTGAGGTTCTCATTCGCTCTACGGTGAGCACATGTCCCCAAGTTGGAGCCAAATGTTATCCCCTAGCCTAGGGATAACTAAGGAGATTATGTCTCGAGGCCCATAGGTCCTAGACGTGGAGTACCAAGAGCTATATTGACTTGAGTCTAGCCCTAGAGGGCCCATCCTTCTTCTTCAGTGCCTCCATCTTGTTAGCAACATCAACATCCATCCCATCAACCCGGTCCTGAAGCAGCAGTGGGTCTTTCTCCATGAGGTAATGAGTCTAGGTATCATGGTATGTGTCACTATGATTCTCAAAACATTTGAATATGTGCATTTAATTCTCTTTTTCTTTATGACGTGTGCTTGGACTTTATGCCTTTTGACTTGTCCATACCTAGGGGGGGTCATAGAATTCCCTAGCAAGTTGGTTCCCTTAGGAGTGAAATGCTACTGGGTGGGTTCATGAAAGACCATTGTACATTCCCACCATACTTATCACTTTTCATCATCTTCCCGCTCATCTATCCCCTGCATTGGTTCGAGCATTGGGTTTGCCAAGCTAGTTAAGGGTTGTACCTTACCTTGTGGGAAGAAAGGGCTAAAGGCCCAGAGGGTAAAAGTAGTTGGAAAAATATAAAATCCAAAAGAAGAAAACCTTCATATGCTTCGCCCAAGGATCCCCGAGAAAGAAACAAAAGGCTTCTCAATAAGAAAAAGGAGGGACCCATAAAAGAAATAAACTCAAGACCTATTTGAAGGATAGGGGTTCTCATCATGAGCCAGCCTATTAGGTCCATGGGCGTGTAGCGGTATGACACTACCATTCAGTTGGTCACCATGCCAGGGTAGTGGATCTTGGTAGCATAGCCAAGAGAAATGGGGTCTCATCACGAGCCAGCCTTCTTATATCCATGAAATGCTTGTGGGTAACATTGCCACCACTGGATACCACGCCAGGGCAATGTCCCCCAGCTATTCTCTTGAAATAAAAAGCAATAAAACAAAGATAAAAAAAGGCATTGAATGGTCTAGGAAACATTTTCATCCAAAACAAGGTGCATCTCACCCTCTTCAGAGGCACCCACAGGCAAGCCCTATGTTTCCATGCCATCACTACACCCCTTGCCCAAACATCACCATGCCATCTCATGCACTTACATGACATAGATTGGTCTTCACCCAAGGATGCCCCACACTTAAGGATAATTATCCCAATAGGACGTCCTGAGATCCTCCCCAAACCTGGCTTGTAGAATAGCATAACGTCTTTGAGCACTTGTCTAGGAAAAGGAGGGTTTTATGCACATGTTTGGGAAACTTGATTATTAGATGTGATTGACATTACTATAATCCCTGTGACTTATAAGCCCATGGAGGGTGTACTTGTTGTTGTTGCAGGGCCACACCCGATGGACAGGTACATATGGGGAGATGATTAGCTAGGGTGTCCATAGGGATAAAATCCCACCTGATGAATGTTGAGACCCCAGCCAAGGGCAGATATATACCAGAGGCTTGCACCGGAGAGAGAGGAGGACGTTCCACCAGAGACAACCTGGCAGGCCTGGACCCAGGGGGGTCTTTCCCTCCCACCATGATGTTTTCCCTTGAAGGCCCTTGATGTCATCATTCAGAGCCTTGATGTCACCTAATTGAGGTGTCCAACTTGAGGACGGTTTGGGTTGGCACGTGTGGCAGTTCCTGAGGGGTTTTGAGCCCCAACGTTCCACTTGGAGGGTTAACATTCCAGCAAAGAGGCTAACGTCACCCTAGGAGGGGCATGGTGTCACCCTAAAAAGCCAAAATTATGGTTTTATTGGATAATTTTATGTAAAATTGGATTTCTCACGTAAACTGGCCATGTCGGCCTTTTTGACCTAGTTTTGTAATTAAAGGTCATTTTCATTGTATAAATAGAGGATTTTCCCCTTGTATTTTATCATCATTATTTCACTCACTAAGTGAGGTCTGAAATTCGACTCCTTTAAGGCTCTTTGGCTGAAATTAAGTGGTGCGCAACTCTTGGAGAAGGCTTATATTGGTGTTTTTGGCATTTTTCTTGGTGGAAAGTCTTCAACTAGGCTAATTGTTAGATTATTCTTGGTGAATGTAAGTGAATTTCTGAAATTCTTCTTTACTTTGAATGGTTATAGTACATTTACTTTGCATTTTTTCCAAGATTATGAAATTGCTAGCTTAAAACCCTAGGAGATCAAGCACATGTTATTATCCTTGTATTAATAGCTTTTCACCTACTAGACTGTGCTAGAAAGCCTACCTTTTTAAAGCATTGTGCAATAGCCCTACCATTGTAGCACTCTAGCATCATTTGCTTCATCAAGCCATTATTTACTTCAAGCCTGAGCTAAAGAAGAAAGAAAATCGCTAGGGCCTAGGGTTATCTACTTCCTAGTAATCGTTTTTCTTCTAGGGATTGTTGATTGAGGCCTTGGGTTACCAGCACCTCAACCATCATCCTTCTTTGTCCTTAGATCACACATTATTATTTGATTCCTTCAAGATTGTTGCTGCAAAAAGTGACTCCATTAGCCCTAAAAACATTGATCTAGACCTTCTATTTGATTGATTGATGAGAACAACCCTTAAAACTTTTACCTCAAGCTATTTACTAACCTTTCCTAACCCTAGATTAGACAGATTCACTAACCTTCTTGCTTATGATACAAAAGTAACCTACAACCAATTATTACAGTAGTAAAATCTCTTAAAAGAAATTGCAAAAGTTGATTTTTACATTGCCTCATTAGCTTTTGACAAGTGCTAGTATATTGCTATTGTTGGATTATCATTTTGGGTCATTTTGAAGCTTATTCAATGAATTGATTGTGAAGCTATCATCTTGTATACATTGTTGTTATAGAATTTATGTTTGCTTCATCTTGTATCAACTTATTGCTTTCATTGACAAGCCTAAGGTTTTATGAAGCACTAACATCAAATTGTACTTGCAAAAACTAATGTTTTCTTGTTGCTTTGTTATGGGTAGGTACACTCAAGCATATCATTACTTCATTTGCTAAAACTTTGGGACTTTCTGATCGGTGTGACTTGTGAGAGGGGATATATTTCTTGATACTTCAACCTTTGCCTTCTCAAATCCCCAGGTCATCGGGGACGTCTCCCCTGAGCTATCATCCCTAAATAGAAAGAGGTGTCTTATTATGGTGACAATGATAGGACCACCTCATGTTATGCCAATTTTCCCTCCTTTAGCCTTTCTCTTTGCAACAAGTACAAATTGTGTGATAACAAGGCCTAAAAGGATTTACTAACGACTAGATAGGCCCATACCATCATAGAAAAAATATTTATTTTTGGATGCAACAAGTGGTCAGAGAATCCATGTACATGACACAACAATTCTCTCAAACCTCCAATACATCTGGGTTTCTATCTCATGGGGAGCAGTGTGGGTGTGTGTTATCCACAATTTTAGTTGTCGTGATGATGATATGATGATGGAAAATCAAGCTCTTCACTAAGAACACTTTCCTGAGAAAAGTTACATTTGTCTGCTTCCAGAAATCATACTTTTGAGGGATGTTCGCAGGCTACCTATATATCTGCCTGCGAGAATGCCTGATTCTCGTAGGCTGCATTAAGCTGGAGTGCGAACAGTTTGCACTGTACCTGACTCTCAGGGTGCAAACATCTTCTAAAGGAGGAAAAAAGATAAAATCTCAAACCTTCTAGAAGGGAATCTTCTAGAGAGGTGAGTTGGCTTGCGAATGGTTATCTAAGAACTGGCTTTCCTGATATCTTGGGATCATTTCCTATCCAAGTAACTAATCTATCCTTTCCTATATATTGAAAGGGATGCTTATGGAAAAGGTTAGAAGCAAACTAGCGAGAGATTGATTGGAGAATTATTGATAGCTTGTATGAAGGACTAATGCTACAGCAGCTAGAGACAACAGCAAGGTCATCAAAAGTGGTTGATTTTCTTCATGCATGAGCAAGTGTGTGTGTCAGAGCTAGGAGCCATCGAAAGGAGATCTACAACATCAAGGCT
>JZKD02S1590469.1:59826-81168 GCA_000966675.3 Picea glauca | reverse complement strand
CTGATTAAGATAATGTCATGACAAATAGATGTATATCAGAATAATCACACCTGGGTTGCATCATTCCTATGAATGTGTTGGATCTTGAGATCCTTCTGGATCTATGGAAAGAGATTCCTTCTCCTACAAATGCTCTTTAGGGTTTAACCATTAAACATATGTAAGCACATACCTCTGATAGCATTTGCAGGTAATGGCTCCATCTGGTAGCAGCGGTAATCATTGCCAACTCTTGAGATAACTTCAAGGGTGATTGTAATTGGTTCTACGGCTGCAACTGCAACTGCAACTAGTTCTGAGACTGCAACTGGTACTGCAACTGCAACTGGTTTTGAGACTGCAACTGCAACTACAACTGGTTCTGAGACTGCAACTGCAACTTAGGGTTTTATGAGGAAACCCTAATTTTTCAAACTTTGAATTTTGAAATTCTAATCCAGGGGATAGATGCGTAGAGCTGAGGCGAGTATGCTGGTGTATTCAGAATTTTGAAAAACCAACTTTTACCCCCTCAAACTTGATCTGCAGATTTCTGGACTGGTGCTTCTGGTTTTCTGGTGCTTCTGGTACTATGGTACTTCTGGTACTCTGGTTTTCTGGTACTTTGTGAAATTAGGGTTTCACTTTTCGGGAGATCTAGCCACTGAAAAGGTGCATTGGTGGTGCCAAATTGATCCTTAGGGGAGGGAAAAACTTTCTAGATAGTTTTAAGGCTGAAAAGATTCACTTTTGAAAAACCCTAATTTGCAGGTACTGCAACAGTGACGTTTTTCCTCTTGCGAAATATGCTTCCTTCGGGTTGGCTCTAATACCATGTTAATGTTTATGCCATTATTATAGTTCTTTGCATTTCAGTAGATAATAGCAACATAAGAACAAGATCACTGAGAAATACACATTCACAAGAGACACAATATTTATCCTGGGAAACCCTCTAGGGGAAGAAAACCTAGCAAAACTTCCTTAATATAAATAGCCAATACAATGCTAAGAGATCTTATGCTAAAACAGAAAGTCCTCTCCCAAGATATGCGCCACTCTCTCTCTCTCCTTTGTCAGTAACAGATTAGAACTTGTCTCTCAAACTAAGCAAGTGAGTTATGTTCAAATGAGGTGCTAGCCTCCTTTATTTATACAAGTTCTGGCACGTGTGAAGTGTCTCTTCACTAGCAGGGCCGACTTCTCAATCTGGGTGGGTAAACCCACCTTTATTATATTTCTGGGTCTTCTTATTAACTGTTGGGGCCGACTTTTTATTCTGCCTATTATAATTGTCTGTTGACCAATCCGCAAAAGGGGATTTGGTCCTATTACAATATCTGACATGATCAATCCACAATGGGGATTGATCCTATAAATAAAATATCAATAATAATAAGAATACACTTTGCAGTTACATCATTTCAACACTCAGATGAGCCCAAGTCTATTTTTTGTGACTGAATAGTCATTTTTGACTAATTGTTATGCTCTGAACACATTGGGACAGATTTCAGAGGCATTTGAGGACTTTTACAAGTGTTTTTTCCACAAGGAATCCCAGGGAAGCTCAAGGCCACAAGTAGAAGAGGTCATGCCCAGATGAGCCATGGTCTATTTTCAGAGTTCTATTAGTCATTTTTGGGGATTTTATGTATTTTGAACCCAATGGTACAATCAGTAAATCCATTTGAGTTGAGCAACAGCTTGTAAAAGAATCTTTGACAAACTAATCCTAGAGAGCCTAGTCCATTGATGGAGGCTCAATGAGATGTAGCCCAGTTGGGGATGAACTCCTTTACCATATTGTTCTTGTTGTGAGTTTGCTAGTTATTATTGCTGCAATTTATGTTTGTTGTTGTATTCTTTAAACAACACATTTAACCTTTCAAGAACCTCACACATAAACACCTAAAAGATGCATAAACTTGACACATAAAATCTCTTGCACAACTAAGACATTGAGCAAGGTCCTGAAGTTTATTTTAATTGAGTAGAGGGTGCTTGCATATCAAAACAAGTCAGCCCCCTATTTTCAGATCAGGTGGTATCAAAGCAGACTTTTGCTCATGTGATTGCCATTGATCGCTAGATATTTAGTTGTTGGTATTATTGTGCAAGTTTTGTGTTGAAGTTTGATACCTTGCAAGGATGGAGGAAGCTTCAAACAGTAAGAGTTCTCATACATCTTCATTAGCCAAGCTCTTTGACAAAGAGATGTTGAAGGAGTTTGTAACCATGAGAGATACGGTACAAGGGTTCTGGGAAGATAGAAAAGAGAGCATTGTCCTTCAAGAGCAGTTGAAGGCCATGCAGGAGGAGAAGCACCAGCTTCTTGAAAAGTTGCATGAGATGGAGACTCAACTCCATGAGGCAAAGGAAACCCTTACCAAGTACATGCATGAACATGAGGTATGTAGTGCTAGTTTTTCTTCAAATTCCTCTCAAGATGAATGCTTTGGTGTTTTTGAAAATCACACTAGAGGAATAGGGTCCAAGTTATTGTTAAAAATGGCCTATAAAGGTAGAGGGTTAGGCAAGCATGCACAAGCCATTGTTGAGCCTATTATTGTTGAGGAGAGGCCCAAGTATAGGGGTCTTGGATATGAACAAAAATATGGAGCATATTCCAAAGTTGAGGAGACAGGGGAAACGGTTCCAAGAACAACTTTTGTTGCAAGTTCAATCCCTCAAGCATGCAAAGTGTGTGTTCAAGATGAATGCACATGTGTGAAACAAGAGATTTGTGATAGCCATGAGGACAAAAACAATGTTGTTGGTCTTCAAAAGAGAGCTAGTAACTCTTCAAATTCACCTCCTCAAGAAGGCGATAAAGGTGAATGTTCGAGAACTTTTGTTGCAAGTTCAATCCCTCAAGCATGCAAAGTGTGTGTTCAAGATGAATGCAAATGTATGAAACAAGAGAGTTGTGACAGCCATGAGGACAAGAACAGATTTGTTGGTCTTCAAAATAGAGCCATGAGGACAAGAACAGATTTGTTGGTCTTCAAAATAGAGCCATGAGGACAAGAACAGATTTGTTGGTCTTCAAAAGAGAGTTGGTAACTCTTCAAATTCACCTCTTCAAGAAGGCGATAAAGGTGAATGTTCAAGGTATATTTCTGCCTGTAACTAGGTTGCTTTTGATTATGTTAAGCATGGTAAATTTGCATGTAAAAATGGAAGAAAAAGTCCATGTACATATTGTGGTTTGTATAACCATCATGTTTCAAGATGTTGGAAAAGACTGACAACATTTAGGAAAGTTTCCAAGCAAAGGCAACTTGAAAAGAAGATGCAAAAGATTTGCACTCACTGCCAGAAGAGAGGTCATCTCATTAACCAATGTTGGACACTGCATCCAACCACTCATCCACAACACAAGAAGCAAATGGATAAAGAGACTGACAAGAATGGAAGAGGAGATTCCATCATCTATGTGAGTCAAGATGATTCGCAAGAACACGATGTTCAGCAAAAAAATTCATCATTGAATTGGCTTGGTAAGAAATGGTTAGATTTCTTGAACAAGTAAGGCTTGCTTTTCTTTGTTTGTATATGCACATTTCAGCCTTATGTATCCATTTCTGTTGAAACTTTGAGAAGTTGTAGCAGTTTATCATAACTTGTATGATGCAAGTTTGCATGTGAATGCAATTCATTTGAAGGCATTCTTGTTGTTGCACGACTTCGCCAGGAGGATGTAAAAGATGGGTATGATACTCACTTGTTGCAGCCATATAGCTTTTCATTTTCAGCTCTTATGTACCCACATGTTTTGGGTTTATGTACTTATGTTTGTACTTGAAGAAAAGTTGAAGAGCTATGCACATGCATGTGATTTTGTATGTGTGTAAACAGTGAACTTGGTGACAGTTCATTATGAGTGATTCATGAATGTAACATGGTTGTGTATCATGAATGTCGACTTTTGGGAATGTCGATATGTTTCAAATGAGTGTCGACTTGTGTCGATGTTGCCTTGATGACTATGTTGTGTCGATCATGTTTTTCGACTTATCTTTAGTCGATGGTGTTTGTTGACTTGTAAGTGAATATTGGTTACACCAAGATGCAGGAAAACGCCATGTACTTTGATGAAGCACAAGATGCGACCATTTGCTTGAACAGCAAAAAAGATTTTGTTGGCATCATTTCCAGACTTGTATAAAGTTTGTTTTAAAGATTGATGGTTTTATTGGTTTGTGACAAGATATCACAGGAAAACTTTTTGCAGCCATTGTAGAGCAGATTGTGTTGACGTCAAAGAGTTCACAAGAGGGACTTGATTCTCAGTGGGAAGGTAGGCAGTCTTCCAAGCACAAAGATAATAGTGGGTCAACAGCACCCAGAGAATAGTGGTTGAGGGAAATACCCAGTTGTAGTGCAAGGCATGTCAAGGTACCCAGGTGATTGCCAAAAAGACTTTTCAAGTAGAATCAATTGATAGAAATTAGAAGCAGAAGAGTACTGGAGCTCAGGCAGATAATCATCAGCTTTTGTGGGTCCAAAAGTCTTTCAGTGGGAAGGTGTGATAAGAATCTGGACCATGGGTCAAATTTTAGCCCAAAAATAAAAGTGTTCGGAATCGCCTCAAAACGAGCAGGTGTGTATCCCTCATCGTCAAGAACCCAACACACTTCAAACGAGGTCAAACAAACATTGGATAAGTGAAATATTGTGATCTGTTCGATTTGCCAAACAGGGAAAAAAAAATGTTGACTATACAATCCGTACACTTTGTACAGGTGATGACGTGGCATGACTGTATGTTGACGTGACAATGATGACGTGTCTGATGCTGACATGGCAGATACTAAGTTGGCAAGCATTGATTGGATGACGTGGGCGAATTAAATTGAGACACATGACATTTTATAGGCCAATCGGGTGGTGCCACATGGCCCAAACATGGGCTGCCATGTGGCACCATGTTTTGTTTTATGGTAAAAGGTTTATGGAGTCTGTGGGGTTTGAACCTCGAACCTCTCACCATAGGCACAAAGCTTTAGCGAAGGCCGCCATGCCAACGCGCCACACAAGTATTTCTTAACCATATACATGTTTTTTTTTATTTAAAGTTGCTCTTTGAATGGTTTGGGGCATGTTAGGGCTGGTGCTTAGCCCTAGCCCCCGACTATATGTGCTCCCATGTGACACGACTCCACAGAATTATGTGCGGGATTTTTAAATAGGTTTTTAAATCACGCGCCTGAAAACTTGTCGCGCACACGTTGATTCTTGAAACGAGGGCCAAAAATCACATTAAGATGTGGCCATATGGCCCCCATGCGCCCAACACCTCCGTGATTCGGGGGCTTAGTTCATTAATCGTTATACATTTTTGTGCATGTGCTGGGTTTAGGCACGGGAAACGCCCAGAAGCCAGGTTACTCTCATAGGAGGTGCGAATTGGCGAACCACAGACAACAAGTTTGAAGGAGAAAAATGGCAGGAGGCCTAACTTCTTCATCTTTTGGCCAAAGGAGGTACCGAAAAAGCCCAGCTAGGGGTTTTTGGATGTTCTGAATCAATTGGTATTGTTTTCAAAGTCATTTGGAGACTTTGTTTTGTAGGTTTTACACCATTGAAGTTTCAGGAGCTCCAGAGAGCTTAGGGCCACCATTGATGGGGGTCATGCTCAGATGAGCCCAATTATATTTTTTGTGACTGAATAGTCATTTTTGACTAATTGTTATGATCTGAACACATTGGGACAGGTTTCAAAGGCATTTGAGGAATTTTACAAGTGTTTTTTCCACAAGGAATCTCAGGGAAGCTCAAGGCTACAAGTAGAAGAGGTCATGCCCAGATGAGCCATGGCCTGTTTTCAGAGTTCTATTAGCCATTTTTGGGGATTTTATGTACTGTGAACCCAATGATACAGTCAGTAAATCCATTGGAGTTGAGCAATAGCTTGTAAAAGAATCTTTGAAAAACTAATCCCAAAGAGCCTAGTCCATTGATGGAGGCTCAAGGAGATGTAACCTAGTTGAGGGTGAACTCCTTTATCATCTTGTTGTTGTTGTGAGTTTGTTGGTTATTATTGCTGCAATTTATGTTTGTTGTTGTATTCTTTAAACAACACATTTAACCTTTCAAGAACCTCACACATAAACACCCAAAAGATGCATAAACTTGACACATAAAATCTCTTGCACAACTAAGACATTGAGCAAGGTCCTGAAGTTTATTTTAATGGAGTAGAGGGTGCTTGCATAGCAAAACAAGTCAGCCCCCTATTTTCAGATCAGGTGGTATCAGAGCAGAGTTTTTCTCATGTGATTGCCATTGATCGCTAGAGATTTAGTTGTTGGTATTATTGTGCAAGTTTTGTGTTGAAGTTTGATACATTGCAAGGATGGAGGAAGCTTCAAACAGTAAGAGTTCTCATACATCTTCATTAGTCAATTTCTTTGACAAAGAGATGTTGAAGGAGTTTGTAACCATGAAAGATACGGTACAAGAGTTGTGGGAATATAGAAAAGAGAGCATTGTCCTTCAAGAGCAGTTGAAGGCCATGAAGGAGGAGAAGCACCAGCTTCTTGAAAAGTTGCATGAGATGGAGACTCAACTCCATGAGGCAAAGGAAACCCTTACCAAGTACATGCATGAAAATGAGGTATGTAGTGCTAGTTTTTCTTCAAATTCCTCTCAAGATGAATGCTTTGTTGTTTTTGAAAATCACACTAGAGGAATAGGGTCCAAGTTATTGTTAAAAATGGGCTATGAAGGTAGAGGGTTAGGCAAGCATGCACAAGGCATTTTTGAGCCTATTATTGGTTAGGAGAGGCCCAAGTATAGGGGTCTTGGATATGAACAAAAATATGGAGCATATTCCAAAGTTGAGGAAACAAGCGAAACAATTCCAAGAACAACTTTTGTTGAAAGTTCAATCCCTCAAGCATGCAAAGTGTGTGATCAAGATGAATGCACATGTGTGAAACAAGAGAGTTGTGATAGCCATGAGGACAAAAACAACTTTGTTGGTCTTCAAAAGAGAGTTAGTAACTCTTCAAATTCACCTCCTCAAGCAGGCCATAAAGGTGAATGTTCAAGAACTTTTGTTGCAAGTTCAATCCCTCAAGCATGCAAAGTGTGTGTTCAAGATGAACGCAAATGTATGAAACAAGAGAGTTGTGACAGCCATGAGGACAAGAAAAGATTTGTTGGTCTTCAAAAAAGAGCCATCAGGACAAGAACAGATTTGTTGGTCTTCAAAAGAGAGCTGGTAACTCTTCAAGAAGGCGATAAAGGTGAATGTTCAAGGTATATTTCTGCCTATAACTCGGTTGCTTTTTATTATGTTAAGCATGGTAAATTTGCATGTAAGAATGGTAGAAAAAGTCCATGTACATATTGCGGTTTGTATAACCATCATGTTTCAAGATGTTGGAAAAGATTGATCACATTCAAGAAACTTTCCAAGCAAAGGCAACTTGAAAAGAAGATGCAAAAGATTTGCACTCACTACCAGAAGAGAGGTCATCTCATTGACCAATGTTGGACATTGTATCCAACCACTCATCCACAACACAAGAAGCAAATGGATAAAGAGACTGGCAAGAATGGAAGAGGAAATTCCATCATCGATGTGAGTCAAGATGATTCGCAAGAACACGATGTTCAGCAGAAAAAAGTCATCATTGAATTGGCTTGGTAAGAAATGGTTAGATTTCTTGAACAAGTAAGGCTTGCTTTTCTTTGTTTGTAGATGCACATTTCAGCCTTATGTATCCATTTCTGTTGAAAGTTTGACAAGTTGTAGCAGTTTATCATAACTTGTATGATGCAAGTTTGCATGTGAATGCTATTCATTTGAAGGCATTCTTGTTGTTGCACGACTTCGCCAAGAGGATGTAAAAGATGGGTATGATACTCACTTGTTGTAACCATATAGCTTTTCATTTTCAGCTCTTATGTACCCACATGTTTTGGGTTTATGTACTTATGTTTGTACTTGAAGAAGAGTTGAAGAGCTATGCACATGCATGTGATTTTGTATGTGTGTAAACAGTGAACTTGGTGACAGTTCATTATGAGTGATTCATGAATGTAACATGGTTGTGTATCATGAATGTCGACTTTTGGGAATGTCGATATGTTTCAAATGAGTCTCGACTTGTGTCGATGTTGTCTTGACGACTATGTTGTGTCGATCATGTTTTTCTACTTATGTTTAGTTGATGGTGTTTGTTGGATTGTAAGTCAATAGTGGTTACACCAAGATGCAGGAAAACGCCATGTACTTTGATGAAGCACAAGATGCAACCGTTTGCTTGAAGAGAAAAAAATATTTTGTTGGCATCATTTTCAGTCTCGTATAAAGTTTGTTTTCAAGATTGATGGTTTTCTTGGTTTGTGACAAGATGTCGCAAGAAAACTTTTTGCAGCCATTGTAGAGCGGATTGTGTTGACATCAAAGAGTTCACAAGAGGGACTTGATTCTCAGTGGGAAGGTTGGCAGTCTTCCAAGCACAAAGAAAATAGTGGGTCAGTAGCACCCAGAGAACAGTGGTTGAGGGACATAGCCAGTTGCAGTGCAAGGCATGTCAAGGTACCCAGGTGATTGCCAAAAAGACTTTTCAAGTAGAATCAGTTGATAGAACCTAGAAGGAGAAGAGTACTGAAGCTAAGGCAGATAATCATCAGCTTTTGTGGGTCCAAAAGTCTTTCAGTGGGAAGGTGTGATCAGAATCTGGACCACGAGTCAAATTTTAGCCCAAAAATCAAAGTATTCAGAATTGCCTCAAAACGAACAAGTGCATTTCCCTCATCATCACAAACCCAACGCACTTTGAACGGGGTCAAACGGACATCAGATGAGTGAGATATCGCGATCTATTCGATTTGCCAAACAGGGAAAAAAAAATGTTGACTGTACAATCCATACACTCTATACAGGTGATGACGTGGCATGATCGTATGCTGACATGACAAGGATGATGTGTCTGATTCTGAAATTGCATATGATGAGTTGGAAAGCATTGATTGGATGACGTGGGTGAATTAAATTGAGACACGTGGCATTTTATAGGCCAATCGGGTGGTGCCACGTGGCCCAAACATGGGCTGCCACATGGCACCATGTTTTGTTTTATGGTAAAAGGTTTATGGAGTCTGAGGGGTTTGAACCCCGAACCTCCCACCATAGGCGCAAAGCTTTAGCGAACACTTCTATGCCAATGCACCACACAAGTATTTCTTAACCATATACATGTTTGTTTTTATTTAAAGTTGCTCTTTGAATGGTTTGGGGCGTGTCAGGGCTGGGGCTTAGCCCCAGCCCCTGACTATATGTGCTCCCATTTGACCTGAATCCACAGAATTATGCGTGGGATTTTTAAATGGGCTTTTAAACCACGCACCTGGACACTTGTCGCACACACGTTGATTCTTGAAATGAGGGCCAAAAATCGTACTAAGACGTGGCCATATGGCCTCCATTCGCCCAACACCTCCATGATTTGAGGGCTTAGTTCGCTAACCGTTATACATTTTTGCACGTGTGTTGGGTTTAGGCACGGGAAATGCCCAGAAGCCAGGTTACTCACATAGGAGGTGTGAATTGTCGAACAAAAGACAGCAAGTTTGAAAGAGAAAAATGGCAGGAGGCCTAACTTCTTCATCTTTTGGCCAAATGAGGTGCCGAAAAAGCCTAGCCAGGAGTTTTTGGATGTTCTGAATCCATTGGTACTGTTTTCAAAGTCATTTGGAGACATATTTTGCAGATTTTACACCATTGAAGTTTCAGGAGCTCTAGGGAGCTTAGGGCCACCACTGATGGAGCTCATGCTCAGATGAGCCCAAGTCTATTTTTTGTGACTGAATAGTCATTTTTGACTAATTGTTATGCTCTGAACACATTGGGATGCATTTCATAGGCATTTGAGGACTTTTACAGGTTTTTTTTCCACAAGGAAGCCCAGGGAATCTCAAGGCCACAAGTAGAAGAGGTCATGCCCAGATGAGCCATGGTCTGTTTTCAGAGTTCTATTAGTCATTTTGGGGTTTTTTATGTATTCTTAACCCAATGGTACAGTCAGTAAATCCATTGGAGTTTAGAAATAGCTTGTAAAATAATCTTTGAAAAACTAATCCCAGAGAGCCTAGTCCATTGATGGAGGCTCAAGGAGATGTAGCCCAGTTGGGGATGAACTCCTTTATCATCTTCTTGTTGTTGTGAGTTTGCTAGTTATTATTGCTGCAATTTATGTTTGTTGTTGTATTCTTTAAACAACACATTTAACCTTTCAAGAACCTCACACATAAACACCTACAAGATGCATAAACTTGACACATAAAATCTCTTTCACAACTAAGACATTGAGCAAGGTCCTGAAGTTTATTTTAATGGGGTAGAGGGTGCTTGCATAGAAAAAAAAGTCAGCCCCCTATTTTCAGATTAGGTGGTATCAGAGCATAGTTTTTCTCATGTGATTGCTATTGATCGCTAGAGATTTAGTTGTTGGTATTATTGTGCAAGTTTTGTGTTGAAGTTTGATACCTTGCAAGTATGGAGGAAGCTTCAAACAGTAAGAGTTCTCATACATCTTCATTAGGCAAGTTCTTTGACAAAGAGATGTTGAAGGAGTTTGTAACCATGAGAGATACGGTACAAGAGTTGTGGGAAGATAGAAAAGAGAGCATTGTCCTTCAAGAGCAGTTGAAGGCCATGAAGGAGGAGAAGCACCAGCTTCTTGAAAAGTTGCATGAGATGGAGACTCAACTCCATGAGGCAAAGGAAACCCTTACCAAGTACATGCATGAACATGAGGTATGTAGTGCTAGTTTTTCTTCAAATTCCTCTCAAGATGAATGCTTTGGTGTTTTTGAAAATCACACTAGAGGAATAGGGTCGAAGTTATTGTTAAAAATGGGCTATGAAGGTAGAGGGTTAGGCAAGCATGCACAAGGCATTGTTGAGCCTATTATTGTTGAGGAGAGGCCCAAGTATAGGGGTCTTGGATATGAACAAAAAGATGGAGCATATTCCAAAGTTGAGGAGACAAGGGAAACAGTTCCAAGAACAACTTTTGTTGCAAGTTCAATCCCTCAAGCATGCAAAGTGTGTGTTCAAGATGAATGCACATGTGTGAAACAAGAGAGTTGTGACAGCCATGAGGACAAAAACAATGTTGTTGGTCTTCAAAAGAGAGCTAGTAACTCTTCAAATTCACGTCCTCAAGAAGGCGATAAAGGTGAATGTTCAAGAACTTTTGTTGCAAGTTCAATCCCTCAAGCATGCAAAGTGTGTGTTCAAGATGAATGCACAACAAGAGAGTTGTGACAACCATGAGGACAAGAACAAAATCGTTGGTCTTCAAAATAGAGCCATGAGGACAAGAACAGATTTGTTGGTCTTCAAAAGAGAGCTGGTAACTCTTCAAATTCACCTCTTCAAGAAGGCAATAAAGGTGAATGTTCAAGGTATATTTCTACCTATAACTTGGTTCCTTTTGATTATGTTAAACATGGTAAATTTGCATGTAAAAATGGAAGAAAAAGTCCATGTACATATTGTGGTTTGTATAACCATCATGTTTCAAGATGTTGGAAAAGATTAACCACAATCAGGAAACTTTCCAAGCAAAGGCAACTTGAAAAGAAGATGCAAAAGATTTGCACTCATTGTCAGAAGAGAGGTCATCTCATTGACCAATGTCGGACATTGCATCCAACCACTCATCCACAACACAAGAAGCAAATGGATAAAGAGACTGGCAAGAATGGGAGAGGAGATTCCATCATCGATGTGAGTCAAGATGACTCGCAAGAAGACAATGTTCAGCAGAAAAGTCATCATTGAATTGGCTTGGTAAGAAATGGTTAGATTTCTTGAACAAGTAAGGCTTGCTTTTCTTTGTTTGTAGATGCACATTTCAGCCTTGTGTATCCATTTATGTTGAAAGTTTGACAAGTTGTAGCAGTTTATCATAACTTGTATGATGCAAGTTTGCATGTGAATGCAATTCATTTGAAGGCATTCTTGTTGTTGCAGGACTTCGCCAGGAGGATGTAAAAGATGGGTATGATACTCACTTGTTGCAGCCATATAGCTTTTCATTTTCAGCTCTTATGTACCCACATGTTTTGGGTTTATGTACTTATGTTTGTACTTGAAGAARAGTTGAAGAGCTATGCACATGCATGTGATTTTGTATGTGTGTAAACAGTGAACTTGGTGACAGTTCATTATGAGTGATTCATGAATGTAACATGGTTGTGTATCATGAATGTCGACTTTTGGGAATGTCGATATGTTTCAAATGAGTCTCGACTTGTGTCGATGTTGTCTTGGCGACTATGTTGTGTCGATCATGTTTTTCAACTTATGTTTAGTCGATGGTGTTTGTTGGCTTGTAAGTCAATATTGGTTACACCAAGATGCAGGAATACTTTGATGAAGTACAAGATGCGACTATTTGCTTGAAGAGCAAAAAAGATTTTGTTGGCATCATTTTCAGTCTTGTATAAAGTTTGTTTTCAAGATTGATGGTTTTCTTGGTTTGTGACAAGATGTCCCAGGGAAACTTTTTGCAACCATTGTAGAGCGGATTGTGTTGACGTCAAAGATTTCACGAGAGGGACTTGATTCTCAGTGGGAAGGTTGGCAGTCTTCCAAGCACAAAGAGAATAGTGGGTCAGCAGCAGCCAGAGAACAGTGGTTAAGGGACATAGCCAGTTGCAGTGCAAGGCATGTCAAGGTACCCAGGTGATTACTAAAAAGACTTTTCAAGTAGAATCAGTTGATAGAGCTTGGAAGTAGAAGAGTATTGAAGCTCAGGCAGATAATCATCATCTTTTGTGGGTCCAAAAGCCTTTCAGTGGGAAGGTGTGATCAGAATCTGGACCACGGATCAAATTCTAGCCCAAAACTCAAAGTGTTTGGAATTGCCTCAAAATGAACAGGTGTGTATCGCTCATCGTCGCGAACCCAACGCACTTCGAATGGGGTCAAATAGACATCAGATGAGTGAGATATCGCAATCTGTTCGATTTGCCAAACAAGTAAAAAAAAATGTTGACTGTACAATCCATACAGGTGATGACATGGCATGATCATATGCTGACGTGGTAATGATGATGTGTCAAATGCTAAGTTGGCAAGCATTGATTGGATTAAGTGGGTGAATTAAATTGAGACACGTGGCATTTTATAGGCCAATTGGGTGGTGCCACGTGGCCTAGACATGGGCTGCCACGTGGCACCATGTTTTGTTTTATTGTAAAAGGTTTATGGATTCCGTGGGGTTTGAACCTCGGACCTCCCACCATAGGTGCAAATATTTAGCGAAGGTTGCCATGCCAACACACCACACATGTATTTCTTAACCATATACATGTTTTTTTTTATTTAAAGTTGCTCTTTGAATGGTTTGGGGCGTATCATGGTTGGGGCTTAGCCCCAGCCCCAGCCCCCGACTATATGTGCTCCCATGTGACCCGACTCAACGGAATTATGCGCAGGAGTTTTAAAAGGGTTTTTAAACCATGCGCCTGGACACTTGTCGCACACATGTTGATTCTTGAAACGAGGGCCAAAAATCGCGCTGAGACGTGGCCATATGGCCCCCATGCGACCAACACCTATGTGATTCGGGGGCTTAGTTCGCTAACCGTTCTACATTTTTGCACATTTTGTGGAAATGGGTGCGTGTGCTAGGTTTAGGCACGGGAAATGCCCAGAAGCTTGGTTACTCACATAGGGGGTGTGAATTGGTGAACCAGAGACAGCAAGCTTGAAGGAGAAAAATGGCAGGAGGCCTAACTTCTTCATCTTTTGGCCAAATGAGGTGCCGAAAAAGCCCAGCTAGGGGTTTTTGGATGTTTTGAATCCATTGGTGCTATTTTCAATGTCATTTGGAGACTTATTTTGCAGGTTTTACACCATTGAAGTTTCAGGAGCTCTAGGGAGCTTAGGGCCACCATTGATGGAGCTCATGCTCAGATGAGCCCAAGTCTATTTTTTGTGACTGAATAGTCATTTTTGACTAATTGTTATGCTCCGAACACATTGGGACAGATTTAAGAGACATTTGAGGACTTTTACAGGTGTTTTTTCCACAAGAAAGCTCAGGGAAGCTCAAGGCCACAAGTAGAAGAGGTCATGCCCAGGTGAGCCATGGTCTGTTTTTAGAGTTCTATTAGTCATTTTTGGGGTTTTTATGTATTCTGAACCCAATGGTATAGTCATTAAATCCATTGGAGTTGAGAAACATCTTGTAAAAGAATCTTTGACAAACTAATCCCAGAGAGCCTAGTCCATTGATGGAGGCTCGAGGAGATGTAGCCCAGTTGGGGGTGAACTCCTTTATCATCTTGTTGTTGTTGTGAGTTTGCTGGTTATTATTGCTGCAATTTATGTTCATTGTTGTATTCTTTAAACAACACATTTAACCTTTCAATAACCTCACACATAAACACCTAAAAGATGCCTAAACTTGACAAATAAAATCTCTTGCACAACTAAGACATTGAGCAAGGTCCTGAAGTTTATTTTAATAGAGTAGAGGGTGTTTGCATAGAAAAACAAGTCAGCCCCATATTTTCAGATCACCAACTTCTTAGTTTTCGTTGGTTTGTACACATACTGGTCTGATCACGATACAATTGGTATTTCACTTGAATTATGAAATATACATCAAACATATTGCAAAATCGTATTTCTATGTTTCAAAGCATATATGTCTAGCTTGTTGCAGAAAACCAGGTTATCCAACTTCTTAGTTTCCCTTGGTTTGTAATTGATTTTGGACACAAAATAAATTTACACAAATTTTTATATATACACAAACATGGATGAACAAAAAAATAAAAAAAGGGTACTTTCTTCTAACACTATCTATTACTCTATTCCTTTTATTATATTTTATTTGCTTTTTTCATAGAAACAAACAGGAAAGTTGGACAAGGCAAAGAACTCTTAACTAGAAATGTAGAAGAATCCATGCAAAGGTGCATACTTCTACCCTTATTCCATATCCAAATGTTTTTCATCTACTCTATCTATATTTGTTGCACTGGTTTGCAATTCTGGTTTTTTTTTCCTTGGATACTCCATATCTTCCTGTATATTAACTTATCTTCATGTCAATTGTATTTTTTGTGCTGCTATCTTGAAATAAATAAATTTGTACTCCATCTTTTTTTCATGTGTTCCTATGTAGAAACTTGCTTTCATGTCCATTGTATTCTCTGTATTGCTTCATTGAAACAAGAACACAGTAATTGAGCACAAGGATGGAGCTTTATGTGCCACATCTGAAAAAGATGGAGTACAATGTGCCGCAGCAAATACAATGTGGATGCATGATGCACATCCATAACGAGTATGAACAATATACACATGTTCATGGCCACTGTCTCAGAAGTGACATGGACATGGGCAGTTAACCGTCACAAACATCGGCACAATGACAATGCCAAAGGTAAGGATTCATAGATTACGCTCTTGCTATGTTTACGAAACAAATATCCGCAGTTATTTATTCTGCTATGACATGGTAAAAATGTTTATATCGTTTACACCACATGTTTTTTAGTTCACAAGAACTATCGCCAAGTAGAAGTGAAACCTCCATCATAGTACAAGGTCCAGAGACTAAGAGGTATGGTTACAAAAAATCTGATCTGCATACGTTGTCCAACTTGTCCAGCTATATTCCATGGCTGAGAATTTTTTTCCCATAGTTGATGTGTTTCTATCGCTTGATAATTATCACACTAAGTGTTGTTGTGTGAGGCATACAATTCTTTGCTCCCTTTCTTTTTCCTCTTATATACTTATCTGTTTTCCCTTTTCTTCTTCCTCTCTATTATTTGTTTATGGTTCTATACTTAGTCCCATGTCTATGCTCGCGGGTTCACGGGATGGAGGAATGAGAAATTCTATGTCCCTCTATATCTTTACATCACGAGTCCGATCGACCGTCGTTCATTTTCATACTTGGCCAATTTTATGGCCGCGGGTTCCTGCGTAGGCACCATCGAACTCTCATTCCCCGCGTTCACAATATACATCTTGCACCTGAAACTTCGGTGATCTACAATTCGACCCCAGACTCAAACCCCCAAGCCTCACTCTACCTACGATGACTTTGTCTAAATGCTTGCATATAAATGTGCCAAGTCATATATTTTTTCTATTGCTTGTTGAGATATATATAAACAACATATATTTTGTCTTGAACAAGGGTTTGTTGAGCTCCAGCTATATTCCATGGCTGAAAATGTTTTTCCCATAGTTGATGTGTTTCTATAGCTTGATAATTATCAGACTAAGTTTTCTTGTGTGACGCATACAGTTCTTTGTTCCCTTTATTTTTCCTATTCTATACTTACTCGTTCTTCCCTTTTCTTCTTTCCCTGTATTATCTGTTTTTGGTTCTATACTCAGTCGCGTATTTATGTTTGCGGGTTCCCGGGGTGGCGGAGTGAGAAATTCTACATTCGTCTATATCTTCACATCACGCGTCTGACTGACCGTCGTTCGTTTCCATACATATCCAAGTTTATGGCCGCGGATTTCCGCATAGGCACTATCGAACTCCCATGCCCCGTGTTTGGGTATACATCTTGCACCCAAAACTCTGGTTATCTACAATTCAATCTCGGACTCCTCGAACTCGCAAGCCTCGCTCTGCCTACGATAACTTCGGTTGATCGCCCCGCCTTTCCATACTTAAGACCAAGTGTTGTTGTGTGACGCATAAAGTTCTTTACTCTCTTTGTTTTTGTCTTCTATACTTGTCGGTTTTTCCCTTTTCTTCTTCCCCTCTATTATCTGTCTCTGCTTCTATACATAGTCGCATGTTTATGCTTGCGGGTTCCCAGGGTTGCAGACTCAGAAATTCTATATACATCTATATCTTCACATCACGAGTCCAACCAACTGTTGTTCGTTTCCATGCTTAGCCAATTCTATGCCCGCCGGTTCCCAACTAGGCCCTATGAAACTCTCATGCCCCTTAGTCGATGTGTTTTTATCACTTGATAATTATCAGACAAAGTGTTCTTGTGTCAAGCATAAAGTTATTTGCTCCCTTTCTTTTTCCTCTTCTATACTTATTCGCATTTCTATGCTCGTGGGTTCCCAGGTGGCGAACTCACAAATTCTATATCCATCTATATCTTGACATCACAAGTCCGACCGACCACCTTCGTTTCCTTACTTAGCCTATTTTATGGCTGCGGGTTCCCAGGTAGGTGTTATCGAACTCTCATGCCTCGTTTTTGGAGTATACATCTTGCACCCAGAACTTGGGTGATCTACAATTCGACCATAGACTGCTCGAATTCGCAAGCCTGGATCTACCCACAATGACTCTATCTGACCGCCCCACCTGTCCATACTTAGTCGTTTCTTCAAAGTTTCGTTGGTTCACAAACTCCCGGGTTCAAAAATGTATCAAAGCATTTTTCACTCCCCTCCATCCCCACCACCTTCGCCCCTTCCCAATGCACATTAATTATGATTTTACTAGTGACAGCCCACAATAGATGTTCGAAATGATTGGCATTAATAAGCGGAAAGGTCGAGGACATCTCCCATTAAAATGCATTAATGGGAGAATATTATGGAACCTAATTAGTTTCTTTCTGTCAATCTTGAATTCGCAAAAAAATGTTGGTTATTTTAGTTTTTTTAAGACATCATCATAGCAAGAATGCAATATTGCACTGGCCCATTGTCATCTACAAAGGTGTTGACATGATGCCCCTCTTTAATATTGTGCATATATTACAGGTTCGCATATTTGAGAGTATGCTTGCATATGAAAATGTTGATCCACCCTTCGAATTTGAACATAGTTTGCATTTGGGCCACAGAGAATACTAATAAAATAAAATAATATGAAAATTGTTTAAGTAAATATAAACAAATTATCTTCTAACTTGAACCTGATTTTGTCGAGATACAGGTATATTACATAGCTGACAATGTTTTTCCCACCTTTCCATACTTTCTCGATTTCCTTGCCATCTTCGCACACTTTCCCAATGCAAATAGATTACGCTTTTATTATCTTTGAAAAGATTAGCATTAATGAGCGAAAAGTTGGATGACATCTCCCATTAAAATGCATTAAACAAAGATTTACGGGAGATTATATTACCATCCTCTAGTGTTCATTCTAAATACTATCACACAATTACTGCCACATGTAGCTATATAAACAAATCTTCACCAAAACATTAGCTTTTCTCACAGGCACCCCATGTGCACCCTAGTCACCTAAAGTAAGCCATATTTGGATCCATCAACTAAACATCCCTATTATCAAATTGGCAGAGGTCAATATTATGGCATCTCATTTTTTATTTTTTATTTTTTATTTTGTGTGTGGATCTTGAGCTCGAAAAAATTCTTATTTACTTTAACTTTTTGAAGGCATTATACCCCACCTTTCCATACTTAGTCGATTCTTCAACTCCTGTTGTCACAGATTTACAGGTTCTCAGGCTTCCAGTTACACAAAAGTTCCGAAGTAGTTTTCACTATCATCCATCTCCGCCATCTTTGTGCGCTTGCCAATGCACATTAATTATGCCTTTATTAGTGACAACTCACCAGGCAAATTGAAAAGATTGGCATTAAAAGGCAAAAAGGTCGAGGACATCTCCCATTAAAACACATTGAACCAAGATTTATTGGAGATTATATTATGATGTTGCAGCTTTCATTTTAAATACTATGAGGAGAAAAGGAACGTTCTCGTCACCTTATGGCTGCAGCTCGACAAAATTTATGTGGAGATACCCTAAATAGTTTTGGGTGTGAGGACCAAAGTTTTCAGTGGTCCATAGATTATGACTACTACTCGTCCCCTTTTGCCCAGAAGAAATTTATCTCGACATCTGAAATTGCAGGAGAAGATTGTGTCCCTGAATTTTTTTACTTTAAGGAGTTGGTCGCATGCTGCGTCAAGAACTATATTCCAAACCAGTGGATTATTTAGTTGGGCAACCATTCCCAAGTCTCTCTATTGCCTCAAGTATTTCGAAAGATGTTAACACTTCCCAACCAAACGCCTACTTTCAAGGGAGAGAATTGCAGACAGTTCTTAAAGAAGCATGATAATGAATTGGACCTCTTGTCGAAGTTCTTACAGAACCCAACGACCGCTCCTCGGGACATGGCCATATTACAGGTTAGTGCATTTAAAAACCCTTTCTGGCAAATTGCATGGCTTTTCACGAGGATAACGGGACAAGAAAGTGCAACCAACATCTCTAAGATGATTCTGTATATTTTATATTTTACGGTCAAGGAACAAGCCATCTTCCATTGGGGCAAGTTGATTTCCATTGAAATCTCTTCCTAGTTATTGCAATACACAAGGCAGAAGAAATTCTTTATGTCATCTTATTTAATTTTCACGGTGGTGAACTGTTGTCCATTCCCTGGACTATCTATGTGTAAGAAGTTGAACTATGAATTTGACCCAGTAACATTCTCATACCAGATATTATGGAGACACGACGCTTGCCAACATTTTTATAAAGTCTTTAATGATTTATTTTTTCAGTTTTTAAAGCATTGATATTTGGAAAGTATTTTCCCTTGTTGTCTGGCCAGGTGACCAACTTCTTGGAGAGGAAGGGCACACTTGAAGAATTGGAGAACTATAATTTTATAAGGATTTTTGGGTCTAAACAAAATCCTTGCTTCCTTCCATGTCACATATCTGGTACAATGTTTTTTGCTGGAATAGCAAGGCAATACATCTATTGGTTGCATTTTTCCCATGAAAAAAGAAAAAGTCAATTCATCTCTCTGCCTTGGAAAGTCGGGAATTTCATGGTCAGGAACCACTTCCACAATTCTTTCACTGACACTATCATGAATGAACTCAGTGCCAGTACCAATGATTCGCACAAGAATAAATGAAAAGGGTCGGGTGAAAAAACTGCCCAATCCCCGATCGCCACACCCAAGACCACAACATCTCGGAGCAATACTCCAATGGCCTACCCAAGTAACAAATTCACACATAGTTCTTCAGTTGGAGGAGGATATAAGAACCCTCCCTTCGGAAAAATTGAAAGTTCTCACAAACTTCCCACGAGCAAAAAATGGAAAACAATAATCCAAGAATAGGAGGGATCGAGGGGACAAATTGATATCCAAAATCTCTCCCTCGAAGATATGGAACTAGAAATTGACATTGACAAAATGTTCCCTGACGACGACCAGCTAGAGAGCACTGCTCCGCACAATCCTGGGATGGAAATAATTGGCATAGATACATTGGACGAAGAACAGTCTTTTGCATTTCAAAACGTTGTTTTTTACAGTGAATCCAAAAAATTGATTATTCAAAAGAGAGATGTAAGGAATAAGAAAGGGAAATCTCGTTTAGAGATCAACCCGCAACATGCACCCTTCCCAGATCTCCCAGATACACCGAGCAGCTAGAGACGCTCTAGACAACTCTATTAGCGGCCTTGAAACAGAAAATCTCATGTTAAAGGAGCGAATCAAAGAATTGGAGGCAACTATAATGCCTCTTCCATTGTTTTCTACTCCTTTGGCAATAATCAGGCCCACCACACCTATGACAAATTTAAAAGGATCATCAAGCCTTCCCACATCGACCCAAGGCTATGTGGAAAAGACTATAAATAGAAGAATGGAATTAATAACAGAATCTTGGGAGATATCAAAGAATATGGTCTCTTTTGGAACAAGAGTGCATGCTTTTCATGAGTATCTGCAAGCAAATATCAAGAATGAGCAAGGTTTCTACCTCAATGCAGTTTTACCATTTGGTGTTAAAGTTACTGGTATGATGGAATTCAGTAGAAGACAGGAGGATCTCCCTTCCCTGGATCAAATAGACTAAATAAATGCACCTGAATGGTATCGTTCAAGCATGTATCCAGGCCATATCTAGAAGAGACAAACTATTCAAGAAGCTAATTGAGATAGATCTAGCTGCCAGCACCAATGAAGTCCATGACCCGAAATTGATATTCAACTCATTGTTTTTAACCAAGCAAGCATTTGATGATCAATTTCATATCTATAAAAGACTGTCATTTGAAAATTTCTATGACATTCTTGAATATGGTGAAGATGACGTGAAAAACTGGCTAGTCGGTTATTCGATTAAAAACCACCAAGCTGGTATTCATGGGTCTTGGTTAGCCACCAAGGGGGATTTGCAGAGCCATCGTCCGCTCCCACCATCTTATCACTTTTACATCTTATACCCCACTCATCCATCCCATTCCCCTAGTCAGGCCATTAGGATGACCTCTCAGGGTACATTTTGTCTTGTGGGAAGAAGGGGCTAAAGGCCCAGGGGGTAAAAGCAGCTGGTAAAAGATAAAAGCCATAGGAAATAAAACCTAGAG
>JZKD02S1590469.1:28822-53825 GCA_000966675.3 Picea glauca | reverse complement strand
TTAATTTTAGGTCATAAAAAATGGTCGACAAGACCAGAATACTGTTTTTACATTAAATTGTCAAATTAAAACCCTAACTGAGTTGTAATAAAGGTAAAAGCCCCTTCAAGGGAGGCCCTAGCCCCTTTTAGGATAGATGAGACATCCAGGAGCAAAACGTTAGCCCCCCAGGGGCTTCTCCAACATGCCACACATGCCACTATTGCCTAGTCTGCCTCCAAGGATGACCATGAAGCTAGATGACATCATGGTAAGGATGGGGACGCTCTGAGCCTTCCAAGGCCAACGTTCCACTAAAAAGGGGTCATTCACCCTAGGTCGGGCTCTGCCAAAGTGCCTCTGGTGAAACGTCCTCTTCTTCTCTAGTGCAAAGCCTCGACCAAACACTGTCCTGTCTCTGCCCCTCTGACGAGGTCTCAACAACCATCTGATGGGCTCTTCAGCCCCATGGAGGTTTGAACTAATCATCTCCCCATGTGTACCGGTCCAAGTGGTACCTGTCCGTCAGGCATGGTCCTACACATCAAAAACTACGTCCTCCATGGGCTCATTAGTCACAGGGATTATAGCAATGTTAATCACATTTCATCATTAATATTATCAAACATATGCATAAAAGCCTTGATATATCGTTCAACAGCTCAAAGACATTACAAAAATCAACAATACAAGATCGAAGAAAAGGACAAGATATCCTATTGGGCTAGTATCCACAAGAGACGGGAAGTTCCCATGAAGGTTTCATCCAAGCCATGTAAACGAGGTGATGTTGCTAGGGGATGTCCAAACAAATGGGTAGAGTGAAAGCCAGGGATGCATAATGTCATCTGTGGGTGCCTTTGGAGAAGGCGAGCTGTACGCGTCATGGATGAAATTTTTTCCAAGCCCGTTCTTGCCTTTATTTTTTCTTTATTTGCTTTTTCTTCTTCTTTTTCCTTTTATTCAAGGTCTAACCGGAGGACACTGCCTTGGCATGGTGACCAGAGATGACAATGTTACCCACAAGTACTTTCACAAAGATGAGAAGGTTGGATCGTGATGAGACCCCCTTTCCCTTGGCCATGCAACCAAAGGTCACTGCCCTGGCGTGGTAACCAGATAATGGCAATGTCATATTGTTAGGTACCCATGAACCTAATAGGCTGGCTCGTGATGAGACCCCCTATCCTCTTGGCTAGGTCTTGTTTATTATTTTTTGGTTCCCTCTTGTTTCTTGCTGAGAGGATTTTTATTGTCTTCTCGAGGATCCCCGGGCGAGGCATCTCGAGATTTTATTTCTAGGCTTTTATCTTTTACCAGTTGCTTTTACCTTCTGGGCCTTTAGCCCCTTCTTCCCATGAGATAAGGTGCAACCCTACAAACAGGTCAATCCAATGCTCGGACAAAGGCAATGTGATAAATGAGCAGGAGATAAGATGAAAAAGTGGTGGTATGATGGGAGCGGATGATGGCTCTTCAGAAATCTCCTCGGTTGCAAACCAAAACCCATGGGTACAGGCTTGCTAGGACACCCTGTCAATCTCCCCAATCATGGTCAAGTGGGTCAATGTAAGATCCAAGCAGTCGTCAGAGATAAAAGGAGTCAGATCCATATATCCAAAGGTTATAATTATCAAAAGTGACACATACCATGATACCTGGACCAATTACCTCATGGAGCAAGAGCCTTCTCCGATACAAGACCAAGTCGATGGTGATGGATGTTGCTGCTACTGACAAGACGAATCTAATGAAAGAAGAAAAGGATGGGCCCTCCAGGGCCATGCTCAGGTCAATCCTGCTCTCGGTACTCCATGTCTAGGACCTGTGGGCCTCAAGACATGATCTCCTAGTTATCCCTAGAAATCAGGGATAACACACCCTAAACTTCCCTGATCTACAATTCCATACTTAGCCAACTTTATGGCCACAACCTTCACTATACCCGAGTTCACAAAAATTTCAAACCATTTACCGCTCTCTTCAACCCCCGCCACATTCTCATCCTTCCCAATGCACATTCATTATGCTTTTACTAGCGACAACTCAGCACACAGGTTCACTTATTGGCATTAATAAGAAAGAAACGCATTCAACCGTGATTTACGGGAGTCCGACCCAACACCGTTGCTTTTCATACCTAGCCAATTCTATGGTCGTCGATCCCCGGGTTGGCGTAACCAAACTTTCCTTCCCCCTGTTTCGTGATATACATCTTGCACCCAAAACTTCTGCCATCTACAATTCTGTGATGTACATCTTGCACCGAAAACTTTCATGCTCTACAATTCCTCCAACTCGCAAGCTTCACTCTACCCGGCTTCACAAATATTTCAAAGCATTTATCACTGCCTTCCATCCCCGCTACCTTCGTGCCCTTCCCAATGCACATTGATTATGCTTTTACTAGTGACAACTCAACACACATGTTCGAAAAACATTGGCACTGTTTTGCTTAGTGACAACTCACCACACAAGTTCGAAAGGATTGGCAATGCAGATTAATTATTAAATTATTATTCAATGTAATTTCAGTATATCTTTTAATATTTACAATTTTCTTTATCATTTCATTTCTAAAAAACAATTGAACATAACTTTTTAATATTTTTTAAACATCTATTCTAATTACCGTTTACTTACCATACTGTTAATTTCTGTTTTTTTAACAATATTACTCGACTCTCCCCATTTTCCAAAAATCACCTTATAAGCTACTTGGCAGGGACTACGTTGCCATGCAACACTTGTTATATATTATATTTTGTAGATTTTCAATATTTTTCTTATTGTGTGTCTCTATTGTTGTTTATGTGCACATAATATATGTTTATATTTACATCCATTATTGAAACATGTTTTTTTTGTGTGTTTGTGTTTTTAAGTAAGATTTCTATTTCATAATTTACATTGAGGTTTGGGTTGCCATTTGCATTATGTTTTGAGTTTTTTTATTGCATTGGAGTTGTAATATGTGTCAAGTTTATGAAATTTGTATTATATTTTTAATTGTCATTTGCATCAAGTTTTGTATCAAGTTTTGAGTTGTTTGTATTTTTTGTTTAATGTTTCCATTTGTATCAAATTTTGAGTTATGATGTTTATTAAGATTTGAATTATAATTTTATTTACATTTTGAATTGCATTTTTGTAGTACAAAAGTAACAATATAAGTGAAAAATATGAAGCAAACAATGAAATAATTTGTGACACAAATATCGATGTAAATATGGACAATTATTTAAAAGGGTATCTCTTCCATTGCTCAAGGCATTACAAATTCAAATCAACTGAATTGAAATCTTGAACAAAATATGATGTAATTTTTAGGTCAATAGGCTTTTTTATTACGAGATAAAGGGAGCAAATGACAGTTTAAGCAATCCAAACCATTCAACCCTAATCATAAAAGAGGATATCTTCCATTCGTTAATCCCTAACATAAGACATAATATCTTATGTCCATCAATTGTTCTTAAACTAGCATGTATTTGAGATAATAGATGTTACATGTGGATCGAAACAATTGTTTTCATGTTCATGTAACTACTACTTGTCCTTCCTTTGCTATTTGTTCCTACTTTTCTTTGTCACTTGCTCCACATTTCTAAGATGTCCTTCTTAACCTTCAAGAGTGTTCATGCGAATAGTAAATTTGCAATAGTTGTTTCCATAAGTACTCTGTGGGCTCTCGATATTGTATTTTGAGTTTCAATATTATGTTTTGTCAAGATTTGTTTTAGTGTTGAGAAGTGGTACATTCATAAGATCAAACATGATTTCATTTATTATCCTCTGGTTTCATTTACTATCCTCCTAAGCATTGTTCAGACATTACATTTATGTAAATTTGTTCATTTGCTTGCAAATTTCTCCAACCATTCTTAGTAACTTTAGGCTTGTTCATTATAAACAATATTTTCCAAAACTTGGTGGTTTTAACCAACCATCGCTACACTTCTTGCAATAATTCCTATGATCACCACTATTAAAGAAATTGGGAGAGCTTATCCTGAATTTGGTATGAAGTGAGAATTTCTTGCAGTTTTGCACTTCTTGCAATTTTACACAATTAGAGGGCATTCTTTTCTAAGGATTTATGTTTTTCATAGAGAGACAACTTATTTTACTATGGTCTAATTAATATCTAGTGGCCTTCACATTACATTGATATTTGTAATGGATGATAAGCATTACTTCATCGGACAAAGTCTTAAGGAATTCATAGTTGGTTATTGATCAAGGGTCATTAAATCTACCCATTCGTTTTATAAATTTATGTCTTGCGCCTCTTGGCCATCACCACTGCAATGCTTTCTAGGTGGTGTACATCCTCATTCGGAAACCTGCATTGCAACAATTTCTTCATAGATAACCACCCATAATTTTCTCACTACAAATATCACCCAAAGCAATTTCTATAGTGGGTGGCTTGCTATACATAAATTAATAGTATTATATCATATGAAATTTGGGTTTTCTTCCTACCTGCAAAATAAACACAAGAGAGTCAAATCTATTTCACGAGATGGTCATATATTTTATGATATCTTATAAGAAACTTTTTGTGTTGTTGCATCAATAAGCACTCCCTCTTAAACTAAGAATTTGCTAATAAGTAATAGCAAGTAATGTAATTGATTATTAATAATCCAATGCGAGATCTTTAAGATATTTTTGTCAGAATGAATCACAATATTGTATTTTTTTTAAATGGATCTTTGTGTTGTTGAAAGAGAATATTGTATTTCACCTCAATAGAAAATTATGGTAATCACAATATTACTTGCTTAATTGAAAATTATTGTGATGTATTTGGGTTCTTATTGTTAACTGGTAATTCAAAATATTATTGTAGGGCTTGGTATACATTGTGTGATTAAATCATAATTCTAAATACCATTCCAAGGATTTAAATGAAATGAAACATGTAGCCAATCACTACCGTTAGTGTTGTTTGGCGAATGAAACTATACATGTAGAAATGCTTTGAGCTTAAAGGTCGATATAGATACACCATGTACAACCAAAGCATGTATGTGTATATATGTCATTGTTGTATCAGCAAGAAAGCTCAATAACACCACTGATTGAAGAGTTGACTTTGTTGAAAATGGCAGCCTTCAATGGACATGTCCATTCAGCGATAATTTTGCAATTGATTATGCACTCTTTGGACTTTATTAGTGAAGAAAAGTGACCTTAGTGAAGATTTGCCATGTTCCAACTCAATGAATGCAATCCTCATGTGAGAAGTTTTGATTTTGTTGGTTTTTAAACTCTTCAATTCATGTGACTAAAACATTAGATGCTTCCATAGTTGAAACAATATGAGGTTATAAGTGCTCAAACTTTCTTAGTCACGAGTGTGCACAAGTCTATGTATATCTAAATTACCGATACGACATCTAAAAAAGGTTTAAATTTGTAGAAGAGACAATGCTTCAAATTGTTGTAAATTATTTTAAATAACAACATTCATTCTTTTTAGGAGACTCCGAAGAAAATTTCCCTCATATATCGGGTAGGAAGTTGGCCAAGGTTTTAAGGGAGGAAAAAACAAATAGGGAAATAATGATGGGATCTCAGTCGACAATTCAAATATCTTTGGGAGGCAACTAGAAATCCACAAAAGGCCTGGAAAATAGCACGCCTCATAGAGGTGGGAGTGTCAAACACCAAACAAAATAATGATATTAGTCTCGTGGAATTGCAAAGGTTTAGGCAGTAGAAGCAAGGAAGCAACAATAAAAGACTTAATTAAATCTGAGAAGCCTACAATCCTCTTTCTTTAGGAGACAAAAATGGATTCATTGGAAGCTATCAAAATTGGGAAGCAACAATGGAGGCAATGCAAAGGGATAGCTATAGTCTCTAGAGGAGATTTGGGGGGTTATGTACCCTTTGGAACAATCAGGTTTGAGTTTGGATTTCACTTACTAGACTCAAAATTGGATTCTTACAAGATTTTAAAATATTCAATCATGTAATATATTCAATATCTTCAATTTATACATGAATGTCAATTATATTGAAAAAGACAATTGTTGGAGATCACTAATATCTCTAAAAAATACAGAATTTGTAGCTGACAATGTCATATCAAGATATTTCAATGTTATTCTGAACAATAATGGAAAAAGAGGGGGCATATTGTAAGAGATCCTTTCAGGGAGAAACTAGAGGATTTGATTATTGAATGGGACCTTTTAGACATCAAACCAATCAAAGGGAAATACACATGGACAAATAGAAGGACTAGTCTTGGGCATATTACAACCAGACTTGACAGGTTCTTGATGCAAATTGATCTCCTTTTTTAGGATTTTGCATTCAAGTCCAATATCCTCCCCTCTGTTACCTATAATCACAAGCCCATTTCCTTCTATTTACAGTACTCTTTGAATTGTGGTCCTTTTCCATTTGTTTCAATCCATTTTGGATCAACTTTCAAGAAGTGATTGATTGTGTTCGTTAATCTTAGCACAACTAGATCCTAGGAACTCCAATATATATTTGGGAACAAAAATTAAAAATAGTAAAGAAGGCTCTCAAATATTGGGCTAATTCCTCTTACACATCACCTTCGATTGAGAAAGAAAAATCAGATTGCAAGTTGCAGACACCCAACTCAAGATGGAAGCGAAGGAAGTAAAAACGCATCTTTAGGAAGAAGAGGAAATCCTCCAAAAACAACTCCAATGTGCTGATCAATTGGAAGAGAAGCATTATTGGTTGATATCCAGAAGCTTATGGATAAAGGAAGGAAATCGAAATACAATATTCTTCCATAAGTAGGCTAAAGAAAGGACCATAAGAAATGATGTGAAAGAGATCTCAAGGGAGGATGATTCAAAAATATCTAAGTTTGAAGAATTAAAAAGTGCTTCCAGTACGCATTATTGCTCTTTATTTACATAGAATGCTAAGGTGTGTCTATGTTATGAGGAAAATGTCTCTATGGCTAGGGGTAAACCACAACAGATGGAAATGACTGAAGAAAACAACTATAATCTCAAGTATGCTATATAAACAAATATGCTAACAAGACAAGATAATAGGCCTACCTCGTCCGGACGTTCGATGAAGTCCATCGTTGAGCACTTGACTCAAAGCATTATACCTACAACCAGTCCTCAACAACCAAGCAACGCAAGCATATGGTGATAATACATAATGTTAGCACATTCAATAGCATAATCCATCAACATTCACAACAAATACGCCCATGGAATAATAATTCAAATATTTGCAAGATATTGATTGGACGAGAAAAGAGTATTTCTATTAATATATAATCAACATAAGTGAATGAGTTACAGACTTTCATGTCGGCACGGTGCGCAACGGAGAAACTAAGTTCCTTCCAGTTGGGCCTCCACCACTTCAATCCTCCACCAAAGGCAAGCTCATATAAGAGAGACAATGAAGTTCTCAATCAGTAAGAGAAGAGCTTGGGGGTTGAATAATGTGTTAAGACTTAAAGGACAAAGGGATGCAAACTCAATATGAAGTGAATAATTTCTCCAGAGTAACTTTGCTCTCAAAGTTGAATTATTTCTCTTCTTTTCCATAGCTTGGATTTGGCCCATTTATAGCCTTCAAATGGAACTGAAGGGTCAAGTCGGAATGTTTCCAATATATGGAAGGCCAAGGATCATTGATCTCGTGACGTGACATGGAAACCCGACACCATTTTTCAATTTTGGGCACATTTCCCGATGTACGCGGGTTGTAGTGGTGCAACCTCTGTATACGCATGTTGTATAGTAGGTAAGGTGCGTATATGTGGAAAAATTATATTTTTAGCTCTGGGATTTGAAAAAAAGGGACCTCAAGTCTGCATAGGGAAATGGAAAAAGGCCTTATGTGCAAGATTGCATGGGGTGAGGCAAATCTTGCTATAATAGATGCCCCCTAATGTGTGAGGTCATAGGAGTATCTACGATGGCTGAAATACATTATAAAAAACCTAGAAGTGGAGTAATGGGGACCCAGCTGGAAGAACTAGTTTCTCATTACAATCTGTACTGACTTTGCATACATGGCTGCCAATTTGAATTACATTGCAGATCCATGTGAAAAATATACCAAACAACTGTCCATGGCCATGAATAGGCAAATACAAATGTGGTTACATGCCAAAGGATGTCATGGTCACGAACGAGGCCTAGTAACACCAGTCTCAAAATAAATATGAAGATATCTATATACAATGGAGTACAATCTGATCTCCCATGATCATTGAAGTCACACAGGTATTGGTCCAATGAAAAGGTAGTAACAACTTAGGAAAGTTGTGGCTACAAACTGATGTCTTCAAGTCTTCTACACAATCCGCCAAAGGTGCAAGTCTACATCGTGTGAATAAAGGAGTTGAGGTCGAACACAATGAGACTTCGTTTGATTACCTGTCATTGAGCTATACCGTTAAAAAACGCGAGACAACCTACTGATGATGAAAGTAGGTATCAAGGCACAGAGTACATTCTTACAAGTGTGAATAAAGGAGTTAGGGTCGAACACTTGAAGAATCCATCGATCATGAGACATTGATGTATTCCCAACTATCGATGGTGAGAGAACCTCCCATTAATGACTGCAAGACTCTAGGTACTCACAGGACTCTAGGTCTCGTTTTCAAAATAGATGAGCTGAAGTCGATGGAAGGAGACCCGCTGAAAGGAGAGCATTAAGGCATCTATCATCATTCAGCACGAGGTATAAAGCATGAGCTTGATGATTTGGAGGAAATCAGACGAAGAACATGTTCACGAACCAACGACCCTGTGCGTCTTTCGTGTGTGCCAAGTGCAAGCAGTTCACGAAAAAGACCCTTTGAATAGCAGCCAATGAGGAAAACTATTGAAAAAGGTGAGGAAACCACCAATAAGGCTAATGGCATCCAAGACACTGCACGAATCCCAATGTGTGAATAGATGTGTTGCCGTCAAACACAAGGGAAACCACCCAGTCAATGACCAATGATGAAATGTCGACTGTTGGGTTCAAGGTTACCTACCAATGAGGAAAGTAGTACTAGGGTGCATAATAGGACTACAGCCTCAAGCGATTCTGAGACAAACTGAGGGTATGGCTGACATGCAAAGTCAAGAGTTCTGAGGAATGGTCGACACAAGTTGATAGACATCCTTTGAACAAGAGCATGAGACATATGGAAGACACTGGAAGCATAGACTCAATGATGAAACCATGAGATGCAGGAGGCATTAATCAGACTCTCCATAGAGACTAGAAGAGTAACCAGTCGGGGGAGTAAACTATTTGTAACGAGCTCAGCTTCCTAAGGCCATGCTAAACCCAAAATTATGATGACAAGTGGACTCAAAAATTTTGTGCTCTATTCGAAGGTGACACGACTGCTGCCAACATAAGATAATACTATCTTCTCGCCCGTATTTTTTTTGGTTTTTCATATTCAAATGAATGTTATGATACAGAGGAGGAATTGAGTGTTGCAAGTAAGCAAAACTAGTTCCAGCGGTGGAACATACCTATGCTCAATGCAAGGAGGTTCATGCGGGAGATGGACACTCAAGGGAATGTTCCCTCCTGGGTATAAGGTGTCAAGTTGCAAAGGATATAAACGAGGCTCTGCTTGGTTGAGGATGCAAAACTGCTGAGGCTGACGGTTTATAACGCAAAGCGAGAACTAGAAATAGGCTCAATACTGCAAGAAAGGGCATGAGATGCAATCATAACTTAACGCCAAAAAATGTCATTTTTCATAATCTTAGTCTACTTGGTTTGAAAAAGGGATAAACTTGTACCAAATAGATGTCCTTTCAAATCCAATTTACGAGTGTGAAAGAGACAAGTTCACTAGGCAATCTTTTCGCTTTTTGAAAACGAGTCAGAAAAGAGCTTAAATCAAACTCGCTTGGGAGTACTCTAGGTACAGGTCCAAAAACCAACTCAATCCACTATTGTATTAGTCCATTAGGTGAAAATACAATCCAAAACTATGTAAAGTGGGTAAAAATTGTTATAAATAGTAATAAAAAACAAAATTTACTATGTCATTTGACTTTTTTACCCAAATAGTGGATTTTGGACCAAATTACCTCTGATCTTCAACTAGTGATTGCGGGAGCTACTAGTGACGGAATCAACAACCCTCTGGACTAGGTAATTCCTCTTCCCCTCCTCTTTCTTTCTAGTGGGTTACATTTTGTTTTTAGGTTTGAAATTTTAAGTTATCTAGGGTGCAAATCAAAAGTTTAGGTGTACGCAGGCTACCATTCATCGGGTCGCGTGATTATACGCGGTTGTCTAAAAGACAACCTATGTATACTCAACCCTATATGCGACTATGAATGTTGCAGCCCGTGTATATGTTCGTAAACAAAGTATTTGATGGTTGCTAACTCAAAAAGTGATGTTTCGCGGGCAGGATGGTAATAGAGTGGAGGGAAAGGGAACATTAGGAGGTAGATGTTGTTGTGGAAAGAGATCTGGGAGCCCAAATGGCCTTGAAAAGATGTGGGTTGTACAAGTTTTGGGCACTCAAAGGGACGAGGGCCCAAGTGAGGTTGCTACAGTTGCTCGTGGATTACTAGGATCCAGACAGTGAGAGATTCAACCTTCATGGGCAACCATTAAGGATTGAAGTTGGGGATATTTATTTCTTGATGGGGTTGTCGCGTCAGAGTGAGGTGGTGAACCTCAAAGCCTAGGGAGCTAGGAGCGGTATGAAGATAGAAGAATACATAGACGCTCACTGCATTGCAAGGATCGAGAAGGTTGAGAGTCAACTCCCCATTCGAGCGATAAAAAATCTAAGCCTCAAGATTTTTGTCCTCGTTTTGACCTGGATCACAGGATCGGCTTCGTTGCACCAGGAATCAAGGTTGCTTATGTTCTACTTTGTATAGTGTTTGAGACCCACGGTGTACGATTGGTGCACCTCGCTACTGGATAATATGAAGAGCCAATTGGCAGAATGAAAATAGGGTTCACCTCGGGTTTGCTTCCATCTTGTGTAACTTTTTCTTCGAGCGGGTTCCAAGTTTGGGACCTAGAGTTGAGATCATTCCTCGAGGACCTTGTGATTCAGCCATGGCACGGTGGACCGAGGTGATGAGACGACAGGGGGGAGGTAGGGTGCCCACACACTACAACGATGATTTATTTTACTGGTGGAGACAGAAATTCATTGCTCTGGATGACTACCCCTATGCAGAGATCAACTTTAGAGGGGACCCTGACATGCCATTGCCACCAGGGACCGCCTACGGGGACATAGGTATGTCAAAATTTTAAAATATTTCATTTTTTTTTTAATTTTTGTATAGGAAAACAAAAATATTTGTGGATGATGTTTAAGTACTAACTAGACACGTATGTGACATAGACGTAGGTCTACGATGACCAGGCGATGAGAATGTTTTCCTTGCTTTAGTTATGTGACAAATTCCAATCTCAAATGAAATTAGCATGCGTCATATACATAATTAGAACTCCTATGTATGTGATGATAAGTAATAAAATCAAGTTGTCGTTCTAAAAGGCATACCCGTAGGAATCGTCGGAGTAATGTAGGGTCGCAAACACAGTAACTATCATTCAACTGACATACTACTAACTGGGAATCCAGACGAACCTCCAAAGAGAAAATACCATGTGAAATGGCATCATGCAAAAGTTCTATAACGACGCTATATTCGGCCACATTATTCATGGATGGCCCTAGGCATACGCCACCTGAAGACACTAGTAGACCCTCAGATGAGTAAACCACCCAAGCAGCGGAAGCCAAGTTCCATGTATGACGACCCGTTCCTTCTGTGAATCCTAAGTAGACCGAAGACTCCATTGACATCTGCCAACCAAGGGAAAACTCAATAACCAAGATGAAGACAAAAATAAAGGGAAAATATATATACACTAAATTACACTAGTATAAAAAGAGTTGTGCCCAAGCTTGGGGCTCAAGCGTAATATCTTTTCAAGTAGAGCCCATTCCTGGACTTGGCCAACATGTTCCCTTCATAACATTCTAATTCATAGGCTCCTTTTTCTAAGACATGTCGCATGATATAGGGGTCGTGCCACATGGGTTTGGACTTGCCTGCCCTCGGCAGTTCTTTGGCTTGATCATATAAAAGGACCAAGTCACCCTCAGCGTACAACTGAGGACAGAAAAACTTATTGTATTGGACCTTGACACATCTTTTATTCACTTTGATAGTCGTAGAGGCATCTTGACGCTACTCGTCAAGGCTCTCTAAGTGTACGAGGCGTCGCTCGAGATCAGAAGTGTCAGGGAGGAGCGCGAATGCCAATCTAAGAGAAGGGATTTCACATTCAATAGGTAAGATAAACTCTACAACGTGTACTAACTAGAAAGGATAAAATACGGTGGCAGTCTTGACCGAGGTTCGGTATGCCCAAAGTGTGAGATATAGCATAATATGTCAGTCGGATTTGTTCTGGCTGAAAGTTCTCTACAAAATGGTCTTGAGAGACTTGTTGACGACCTCTACCTGTCCATTTGCCTAGGGTTAGTAAGGGGAAGAATGACCATGCTTAAACCATAGCTTAGATGCTAGCTCTTCCATCATTTCATTTTGAAAGTGACTGCCATGATCAGTGATAATCTCACTCGGGATTCTGAACTTGGAGATAATTTGATTGAATACGAAGAAGGTGGCAATCTTCCCATCGGATTTAACTATAGGCATGGACTTGACCCACTTAGTAAAGCAGTCTACGTCCACTATAATGTGTTGATGCCCCCCGGTCGAAGTTGGGTTGCAATCCATAAAGTCCACCCCCCACTTGGTAAAGGGATCGACGGTAATGACTGAATGGAGGGGGGCTGGATGCGAGCACATTTTCTGAGTGAACACCTGGTAGGGGTGACACTTCTTAACTGCTTCAACGCAATCTTTAAAGATAGATGCCCAAAAATAATCGGCTCGCAAAATTTTCTGGGTTGTTGCAAGCCTGAATAAATGACCACCACAAGCCCCAATATGGCAATTGTTTAGAACTGACTCAGTTTTTTCATGATTTAAATAAAGAAGTAGGATATTGTCTCCTCCTCAATGATACAGAGTGTCTTCGACTATAAGTTAATTCTTAGCTTGGTATCGTACACACCGTCAGTCATCTTGCGAGAGATGTTGAGGGAACTTCAGAGTTTGAAGATAGAGAACAATGTCTCCATACTAGAGGTCAGATGACGAGAAAAGAAAAATGTGTTCATCTCCAAAAGAATCAACATGAATAACATCCTCGTCCAATTGTGGGAAGTCAGATATTAACTCTACAAAGACTAGTGATTTCTTGGATTTCGCAGAAACGAAATCGAGATCAAATTCTTGTAAAATGACAATCCATTTATTGTATGTTCCCCCTATGATACACCTGGTAAGGACGTATTGAAATGGATTGACATCAGAAACCACAGTAGTTTTGCAAAGGAATATATAATGGCGTAATCGGTGGACAGCGTGGACAGAAGCCAAAGCTAGATTTTCGACGTGAAAATATTTGAGCTCAGGATCGACTAAGTATCGACTAAGATAGTAGATGACGTGCTCACAAATCTCATCATCCTCCTGAACCAAAACCATACCAATTGTCACTTCGGACGTGGCAACATAAAGCAAGTAATCTCTACTGTATTCCAGAGACTTCAGTAGAGGCGTCGATACCAACGATTTCTTCAAAGCATCGAAGGATCCATGGGCTTGCTCATCCCAAATAAAAGGGGTGTCCTTCTTCAAAAGATGTATGAAACCCTTAGTAATATTGGCATGGTTTACTATAAACCAACGTAAAAAGTTATCTTTCCCCTATAAACCTTGAAGTTGTTGAATAGTGTGTGAGAGAGGCAATCGAAGTATTGCCTCAACCTTTAACAGATCTACCATGATCCCGGTCTCAGAGACTAAAAATTCTAGAAGACGTCCAGACCTAACGCAAAATATGCATTTATGAGGGTTCAACCGAATTCTATAATGACGACATATTTCAAAAACTAGTTGAAGTTGCTTAGGTTGATCCACTCTCTTACAAGAGTGAGCAGCGAGATCGTCAAGATAAGCTTCAACTATATGCTTAAGATCGTGGAATGTGAAGGTCATAGCACGTTGGAAGGTTTATCTGGTGTTATTAAGGCCGAAAGGCATCTTCAGGTAAGCGAAAGTACCCCAAGGACAAATAAATGTCATCTTATGTTGATCCTCGGGTTTAATTTGAATTTGGTTATACCCTGAAAATCCTTCCATGAAAGAAAAAACTTTGCTTCCCGCACACTCGTCGAGAATCTAATCCATGAAAGGTGTCAGAAAGTTGTCTTTAGGACAGGGTTTTTTCAGATCATGAAAATCTATGCATACACGGATGGTTCCTTGCTACTTATTTGTAGGAAAAGGATTGGTTACTCATTCAGTCAAGGAGACCAGGTAGATAAAGCCATCATTAAGCAGTTTCTCTACCTTTGTCCTAATAGCAAGGGCCTTCCAGGGATTGACAGCTCTAAGACGTTGTCGAACAGGCTTAACATCCGAGTAAGTTTTAATCTCATGTTCGACAATTCGAGGGTCGATTCCTGGCATCTCTTCATATGACCAAGCAAATACATCTCGGAATTCCTTGAAGATCTCGGTGTAAATAAAGATTTCTTCTTGCACCAATGTGTATATTTTCAATCTTGTCAGGGGTACGAGAGATATCGATCGTGACGGTAGGAGAGATACTTGGCATATTTCCTTTAGCATAAATGTCATGTGTATCAAGTGAAACTATGGCGTGACCGACTATCTCGCTTGGAGTAGATCGAAAGTCATCTTGTTCGATTCTAGAAAGCTCTGGGAGAAAACAAGAGTGATGATGCATATCATCCCAAGGTTTGTTAGAACCATTCATGGCCTCGATGATAGCTTCATCCGAGGGCAAAGTCTCATCGAGGCAGTCATGTAAGCAAGACGACGAAGTGGCCCACACGAGCTTAAGAACAGGATCCTCCTCGTCCGTCTACGAGGTAATGGGATTGGGATCGACAGAAGAGTCAAGAACAACTTGATACATTATCTGTGTTGTCGATAGCGGCATGGCCATTCCAGCATGCGACTGACCTTCATAAGGCACAGTCGAGGAAGGTAGGGTATAAGGATCGCTAAAATATGAAGTGCAGAAAGAAACAGACCTCTTTGAGGAAACGATCCTACTAGACATAGCGTAAACATGGTGAATTGGTGCCATGAAGTCAAAGGTACCCATAAAAGATGAATACATTCCGACGCCAATATTCTCAACTGCCGGCTGAGAATTGCCTACCACGGGGATCAACGGTCCAACAGATGCACTCGAGCTAGCATATGCAAAGGATAATTGGTCGATCATCACGATCTTCCCATCGTGAGGAAAACAAAGAGTACGGAAGATGGACGATACAACGACAGTCATAACATAAGTGCAATTGTGTCCTATCAACAAGTTATAATTGAGGGGCAAATCAACCACCTCTACCATCTTCCCACCTAACTGGACCGAAAAGGCAGGAAGAATACCATGAGGGTGGAAGGAACGACCATCAAAAGTAGTCAATATGGTCGGAGACTGAGAGAGAGTCGGAGAGCCAAGATCTTTCCAACAGATTGGGGACATCACACATGTTGCAGCGCCTTCATCAACAATCACACACTTGATGGTATACTTTGAGTAACCCACATGGAGTTGGAATACCACATGGTAAGGCAAGAGAGGCTTCACGTCTGTAATGTCAAACTTGATAACTTTCGAGCCACTGGGATCTAGAGCTCCTAACGCAGTTAGCAAGGCATTCCTCTGTGAAGGAAATGTCTGGAGTACCTCCAGGGTCGACATCACACAAGGGGTTTGACCCAAGTCCTCAACAATAGAGTAATTATGGGCGGCTCTAACATTCAGATTGTGGGTAGAGTGCTTGACTACTCCTTTTGGAATACGAGGCGGTGGATCTGGTTTTTCAATCTGCAAGGGCGTCTCTGGAAGAGGATGAGATTGTAGACTAGGTATAGTTTGTGGAGAACTATAATCGCGAGATCAAGTGGCTACATTAACTTGAGAATTGACCATATTGATGCACAAACAGTCATTGTCTTGTGTTGGTGGGTTTTGAATCCCGATGGCCACATTTCTAGCATTTGAGGAGCTCGAGGCCATGTGTTGGTTATGTGGGAAAGGATTCGTCAGCACGGCGGACGGTAGAAATAAGAGCCTCATAGCTTCCACAATTTTGGGGCATAAATGAGTAAGGTATCGTCTGTACAAAGCTTACAGGGAAATTTCACCTTACGCCTTTCTTTCTTGCCCTCACCAACATTATAATTTGTCCTCTCATTATTACCATTGTCCTTGGGTTTATTATTATTATTCCCACCCTTACGATTATTATTACGTCATTTTTTCTTATTCCTGCCTGGTTTTTGGTTACCATTTGGGTCGGTCGACGATTGCACGGAATGTACATCCATCGACTATGTGGGATTGGAAGACATGGATGAAGTTGGCCCTCCTACATACTAGTTTAGAGACAACTCTTTCAAATGTCTTGTCACCGAGTCTGTGGATTTCACATTGGTGAAGCCTACGATGCCATCGACATGAGGTATGGGCTTTTGTCTAGGGGCATAGTTTGACCTTGGTGTATCCAGAATAATCTTGTATAACGTCCTAGACTGAGCATATATAAGATCTAATTGTTGGGCTTTGAATATTGCTTCTTCCTCAGATGTAACCCAGGATGTAGCAACATCCTTCGAAATAGGAGGTTGTAAAGACTTAAGGAACCACTCTAACAGGAATTCTGGGGGTATGCAGGTCTTGATCAACCTCTTCCATCTACGCCACTCCTAGATGTGATCTGAGATATGAGTGGCTTTATCCTGGTGTAAGGTCGACAGAATTTCTAGGCCAGCATCGTAACCAAATGGCAATTGGAGGAGGTTAAGGAAGACTAAAACCATCTGACTAAAGGTCCTGTATGCCCCCCTAGGTAGCTCGATATACCATTTCTCGGCAACCCATGTGAGGGTGCATTGAAATAATCTTAACTGAATGGAATCGTCATTAAGGGAATTCAAAGAGCACCATAAGTGAAAGGTGGTAACGTGATCACCAAGATCCTCACCATTCTTGCCTTCGAATTTTGGAATATATGAAGGAAGCTTGGTGGGAACGAGAGGCCACGTAGGATCATGAAACATAGGGTTGTTCATCAACTTAGACAAGTCTGGCAGATTGAGAGTGGCTAGAAAAGGGATACGAGGTTGCGGCATTTGGCCCCAAGCTCCCTGGAAAGATTGTGTTTGGGGAATCACAGGCCATCCAGGGTTACGGTAAGCACCATGGCCCTGTCCGATATTGTAGGACACTCCTCCAGGTTGATTCATAAGGATTTGGTTGGGCATCATTCTAGTAGGAATGTTCTAATGAGGGTTATAAAAACTGCCCCCAACCGGAGTGGCTCTGGATTGAGAGTTTCCCAAGGTGTGAAACTGACCTCCTTTGGGTGTGAATCCAGAGGATAAAGGTGGATTCGTCATGCCAAATGTGTTGGTCAGAATCGACACAGAGGAGGTGGGTGTAAAGGATGGACCATAAGCAATAGCTTGTCTGCCACGTTGGTTACTCCATCCATAAGTAAAAGGATTAGACCCAGGGTTAAAAGAAGAAATGCCTCCCACTGTAGGAGTCGTTTGAGGGATATGAGAGATACCAAATGAGAAAGGAGTATAAAGAGGAGTTGTGCCCCCAAGTCCAATGCTAGCATTAGGGCCAGCGGCTGGGATGGAGTTTGAAAACTGCGATGTAAAATTCGGCATACCATAGGAAAAAGGACTAGAGGCCATCGGGATGGGCTTAACATTATAGCCATGTGAGTGACGAAGAGACCCAAATGGGTTCGTGGCAATATGTTGAGTGTTCACTATAGGATGGGTAGCGGTGATGATAGGTGCCCCCAACACTACAGCCGTTGTGGTTGAAGGAGTCGAAGGGGTACCATTGACTATAGTAGGTGTGGGAGTTGAAGGGATCCCAATATCTTGATGACTTGATTCAATACTCATCCTTGTATAATCACAAGTCTGATAAGTGGAGGTGTGTGTGCCACGTTTAATAACTCTACGCCTTTTAGAAGGCAAAGACTCAAAATGTGGTGGTCACTGTAACAAGCAGCGAGACCTTCGAGGAAGCTGGTCTAGCTCCACGATAACTTAAGACTCGAGATATAAAAAAATATATATATCCTAAGGCCAACTAGTAATCAAAAAGCACACCAAAAATAATCAAACAACCAATGTGCACACAAATAGGATAAAGTGGTTGAAAGGGGCCTCCCTCTCTAAAGTAGGCATGCCTCGCCCAAGAGGGGCCTGAGACTACCTGCTAAAGATCAGATGTATTGGAATCAGTTATAAGGTCCCTCGTGGACTTAACAACCAGTCAGTCAGATCCCCCTGGAGAGGTAATCCTCCATAAAGGTTGTGTGTTGTCCGACCCTTATCTGACCCATGGTACCTACAAAATAATCCCTGCAAGTAACCTATGTGGTACCTAAGTCAAGCAACTAATCAACCATGGTATAACCGATGCGCAAGCAAACAGTCGTAAGTCAGATCCACCGTATGGGCAGGGTAACAAAGCCCGAAACCTTGAAAGCACCACCTCTCACTGAGGTAAGGGCACTAACAAGATCCCCAGATACGAATAGATCCCTAGAAATATCTATGACGCTAAGAAGGTATCGAGGGGATATGCCTTCAACGACCTCACGTGACCTCGTGCTTAACTCCGGTGTAAGTGGAGCCTCCTCATATTACCGATTATACAATGGATTTCTCTACTCTCTTAGTCAGACACATATGTTGATTTAATAGCCTTGGAGAAGTTTACTCACAAAATCATATTCCAAGGTACTAAATCCTAAACTAGTTTGTGCACCCTAGAAAATAAAATCGTTACTAATAATTTTAAATTATAGCATTAATTTTAATGGCCTTGCTTACTCAAAAGGTGCGGCCGTGAAACTGGTGATGTTATGACTCAACAAGTAAAATAAGTGAATATGAATACAATGCAAAGTCCTAACTTCAATTTTCAATAAATGATATGCTTCTTAAAAATGCAATTTTCAATTCAATTATGTAATTCTAAATAAAAATGCAATCTTTCTTTACATGCACTAAGATAAATGACAAAGACTCAAGAGATAAAAATGCCAATCAATGTAAAATGCCTAATATTTTTGTATTTTCAATATAAGAAAAATGAAAATGCAAGGACTGAACAACAGCTTGATATAAAGACTCTATTGTGTATAGACAGAGATAACCCAAGTAGGATATCAAGGAGCAAAACACCCAGCCCAAGCTGCAAGGACAATCAAAATGAAAAGATGATGAGAAAGGCAACGCCCAAAAATTCAACCAAAGACAAGTTTCATGTCATTCCACAGACACTTAACAGTCACTACAGAGACCTAAGAAGACTCAGCAATCATCAAAACCTATCCAACAACCACCAAACCCAACAAACAAACAACTAAGGTTGATGTACGCGATTGTTCAACGGAAAAGAGCATATGTACGCAGATTGAAGGAGGACAACACGCGTATGTACGCAACTCTCGAGAAAAAACCCGCGTATATGTGTCAAAACACAGCTAGGCTAAGGAGAACGCTAAAAGACTCAGACCCAAAGTGAACAAAGGTTGTCAAGTAATCATACGAAAAGAAATTCAATATGAATGAGAGAAATCTAAGGAGAAAAACACTCCAAACCCCGAAAAAGAAGATTCAATCCTCGGTATGGTCGCCAATTCTGTTACGAGGAAAATCTCTCTATGGCTAGGGGTAAATCACAACAAACGAAAATGATTGCAGAAATCAACTCTAATATCAAGTATGTTATATAAAATAATATGCTAACAAGACAAGATAAGAGGCCTACCTCGTCCAGACGTTTGATGAAGTCCATCGTTGAGCACTTGACTCAAAGCAATATACCTGCAACCAGTCCTCAACAACCAAGCAACGCAAGCATATGGTGATAATATATGATGTTAGCACATTCAATAGCATAATCCATCAACATTCATAACAAATACGCCCATGGAATAATAATTCAAATATTTGCAAGATATTAATTGGACGAGAAAAGAGTATTTCTATTAATATATAATCAGCATAAGTGAATGAGTTACAGACTTCCGTGTCGTCACGGTTTAGAATCGAGAAACTAAGTTCCTTCCAGCTGGACCTCCACCACTTCAATCCTCCACCAAAGGCAAGCTCATATAAGAGAGACAATGAAGTTCTCAATCAGTAAGGGAAGAGCTTGGGAATTGAATAATGTGTTCAAACTTAAAGGACAAAGGGATGCAGACTCAATGTGAAGTGAATAATTTCTCCAAAGTAACTTTGCTCTCAAAGTTGAATTTTTTCTCTTCTTTTCCATAACTCGGATTTGGCCTATTTATAGCCTTCAAATGGAACTGAAGGGTCGAGTTGGAACATTTCTAGTATATCGAAGGCCAAGGATCATTGATCTTGTGACGTGACATGGAAACCCGACACCATTTTTCAATTTTGGGTACATTTCCCGATGTACGCAGGTTGTAGTGGTGCAACCTGTGTATACACATGTTGTATAGCAGGCAAGGTGCGTATATGTGGAAAAATTATATTTTTAGCTCTGGGATTTGCAGAAAAAAAACTTCAAGTTTGCATAAGGAAATGGAAAAAGGCCTTATGCGCAAGATTGCATGGGGTGAGGCAAATCTTGCTATAAAACTCTAAAAATAAGTAGAAGGATTGTTAAAGAATATACCAACAATGATTTCAAGCGAAGATAACAATGAGCTTATGAAACCAATTGAAGAAGTTGAAATTCATAATGCGATCTAGAACTTGGAGCCAGATAAAGCCCCTGGGCTTGATGGTTTCTCTATTTATTTTTATTGTTTATTCATGGATCTCATCAAATATGATCTTAAAAGGATGCTTCAATATGCTCAATGGTCTAGCAAAATTGGGGGTAGTACTAACTCCTCTTTCTTGGCATTAATTCTGAAAGAAGTGAACCCTTCTTTGTTTGCGAGATTCAGGCCCATTTCCCTTTGTAACTCCTCCTACAAAATCACGACTAAGATCGTAGCTACTTGGCCAAAAATACCATACCCAAACTCATTTATGGCAATCAAGGGGGGTTTATGCAAGATAGGAAGATCATTGATAATATTGTGTTTGTGCATGAAGCTATTCATTCAAGCTTGGAGGAAAGGGAGAAAGGAATGGTAATTAAGCTAGACATGGAGAATGTCTTTGACCATGTGTGGAACTCCTATCTATTCAAGGTTATGGAAAGATTTGGATTTATCTCTTCATTCATATAGCGGATATCTTCATGCATTAGAACTCCATGGATAACCCCTCTTGTTAATGGAAAACCCACAATTTTTTTCAAGGCAACAAAGGATTGAGGCAATGTTTCTCTTTATCCCCTCTTCTATATATCATGATGGTGGACTCTCTTAGAATAAATCTTGAAGCAGAAAGGGTTATTGGGAATCTTTCAGGGATCAAGATTGTTCGAGGTACAAAAAGTCTCAATCACTCTCAATTCACAGATGATACACTTTTTCTTGGTGGATCCTCTATTATCATCAGTTTCAAGTATAATCAAATATTGGACTCCTTTCTTCATGCCTCTAGAGGAGCAGAAAATTGCCATTAATGCCAAATATTTGGTTGGAATGTCAACACACAGGTATTGCATTCCATTTCTAGAATTCTTCAATATTCTCTTTTTGAAAAATGGTCATCTTTTAGGTATCTTGGTATCCATATCACTCTCAAAATCCCCTCCTCTCAATCATGATCAAGTATAATAGACAAAATTTAGTCAATGGGGGTCACAATGGCTCAACCCAACGGGGAGAGTGGCCTTAATCAAATCAGTGTTATCTGCTCTACCTATTTATCAATATTCTTCCATGCTTGCACCTGTTGGCACAATGAAACAAATGGCCTTCAACATTAGGAAGTTTCTTTGGCAATGGGGTAAGTCCAATATAAAAAAATACCACCTAATTAATTGGAAGATTGTCGTAATTCTAAAGGACAGCGGTGGTTTAGGAATAAAAGGTCAGACTATGATGAATATGGCAATGGGAGCCAAACTTCTCTGGAAAATGATCTTAGGAAGATTGGACTAGTGGAAGAAGATATTGTGGAAGAAATATTCTAGGGGTTCAAGAGTTAGATGTATAGAAAATCCATTAAAGGTTAAAAAAAATTCACATATATTGAAGTTGATTAAAGCAACAATTCTAGTAATAAATGAAAAAATCACATGGATTCTAGGTAATGGGAAATAAGTGAGGATCCAGAATGAAAACATTCTTGGGAAGGAAGCACTTCTTAATAGGACTGAATTAGCTCCCCTCAAATCCTGGATGGACAACAACAACCTTCAAACTTTGTTTGACATTTTAGTCTGGTATAAAAATTCTGGGAAATGATTGGGTTGGAACTTTGGATCCCCTCCAGAGCCGTTGAGGCCATTGGTATATACTCTTTCTCAAGTGCTTATAGTATGCACTCCATGGAATAGGGGCATGAAATATAGTAGGGGTGGGGAAAATCCTTCTGTAGACTCAAGGAAGGATATCTTTCATAGTTGGAGTCTCTCCAATTACCTTAGTGCTCACCCCTTTGGAAGCATATCTGGAGTAGCAGTGGAATGCCAAAGATCAATACTTTCTACTGGATCTTGGTCCATGGGAATATTCTCATGGTATAGAACTTGAATAAAAGAGGGCTTGTTGGTCCTTCTTGATGTGTAATGTGTGTAGAGGTGGAAGAATCAATTCAACACCCTTTTTTCAAGTGCAGTTACTCCAAGGAAGTCTGGTTATGTGCCTATGCAGGGATAAGCCATAGAATTCATTGGTCAGCTTCATGGGAAGATATTTCCATGCTCTATAGAAAAAAACATCAAGGGACCTTAAAAAATAAGAGCATCTTTAAGAGGGTATGGATGGCTCTTCCAAAATTTCTTTGTTGGAAGAATTAGTTGGCTAAGAACAAAGTGATCTTTAACAATGAATGGAATAAGTCGGCACTAACAATAACTAAGGCTAAATCTCTCATGACTGAATATCTCCAAACCATAGTCAAAAGCAAGGATCAAGTGTTGGACAACTTTGAAGAGCTTTGGATGAAACAATTAATTGATCTATGCTCTGAAGCTCCCAACTCTTTGAGTCCTATAGCAGGCAGTTGTCCATAGTGGCACTTTAGAAAAGAGAAAAATGAAGTTCAAGTATGGAGAATTCAACAACAATCATTTTCTCTCTTTTTTGTCGGGGACTTGAAGAATAATCCAGGGGTGGTAGGAGCAACGAGGGGAATCTTCGTGATCCCATATGAAATTTGATAACTTCTTTCACGCGGGGCCTTGGGAATGTTTCAAATAAGTTGGCTAAGGCATATGCCTTGTGGTGTGGCCTCACTATCGTCGAGGAGGAAGGTGCAAGAACCTTATTAGTCTACAAGGATTCAATTCTTGTCATCAAGGAAATGATTGGTCTATCTAATCCTAAAGGATCCAAAATAAAAATTCCCATTTCTAGAATCAAGTGAAATCTCTCTCTTTTCGAAGCAATCTCCTTCTTCCACATAAAATGAGAACAGAATGAGGAGGCAAATCATTGGGGTAAGTTCACTTCCGAGCTTAGTCCTTTAACCTTGTTAAAGTGGGATTTATGACTATAGATTAATCCCTTAAATTTAGGATTAAGTGGGTATTAATGAGCACAACCTTCAACATGAAGAATTCATTATTAGTAAGTCATCCCATCCTTGGGAAAGGTGTTTTGTGGAGTTCTATTAAACTAGTTCTTATGCAAATTAATACTAAGCTTATGGCTATTGAATGCCATCTGATGCTCTGGTAGAACCAATGCAAGACTATGGCAGAGTCAAAATTCATGCAGAGGCATATTTTAGGATGGTATGTTGCTCTATGTATGCTAGAATGTGGTTTTGGTGGGTGTCTTGGTGTTCTCCGGTTCAAAACTCTTGCAATTTCAAGTGTCTTTGTGAGCATGATCCATTTAGTTCTCATATCCTCCTTTATGGTTCTTGTTTTCTCTCCTACTGATGCAATTGCGACAAGAGGATTTGAAGCAGGGACATGGTGGTTTCAGAGGGTTCTAGCATCAAATGAATTGGGGGAAACTATACAATAAGCATGTGTGAATTTGGGAATTTGTCCTTCTCGTAAATTGGTAATAACTCCTTCCTTCTCCACTTTCAAAATTTGGGTTATACACAATTCATAATTCTTGTCTTTTCCCATTGAAATTCTCGTGTGTTGTTTGGAGGTCTTCAAATTCTATGTGATTGGGAAAGAATCAAGGATTTTGGTATTTTCATCCATTTTCAATATCATTTCTTGCTCTGGAGCTAGAAATAGAGGTTTGCATGTATTTCAGCTTCAAGGCTTGTTTATATTTCTCATGGTATTCAGGTCTAATACACCCATCTTCTGACAATTATTTGTTAATTCCATGCACTTTGTTAGTTCTATTGAACTTTTCCCTACTGGTTTTAGAGGCATAATTGTCATAGATAATGCTAATGTTTGTGAGATTCACAAATCCTTACAACGCCACGAGGAGATAACCTAAGAAAATAGAAGTGTCCTCCAAAATTTCTGATTTGGAACAAGCTTGTATCTCACAAAATCCTAACAACATGAACATATTGTTGCTCTAAAAACAGAGGTTGAACACTTTGGAAATTGAATGTAATAGGTTGCAAAGTCTCCTTCTCACCCAGCGCATGGAATCTCTTTCTTTGGCATATAACAAAGAATTCACTTCAAGCTATGGCACCAAAGGAATATGAAACGGTTCATCTGTCTTGAGCTCCAATGGAAAATGAAGGCCCAAGCTCCCCTCATTTTGACAAGGAGAAACAAGAGGAAGGAAGTGTCCACTTAT
>JZKD02S1590458.1:0-10218 GCA_000966675.3 Picea glauca | reverse complement strand
ACCCTATGTGGCAGGATTACTTAGATAGCTATGAGTACCCATGGAGCTTCGACAGAGGAAGAATTCGATGTTATTAAATTTATTGAGGATCGTGCCCCATTTCCAGCTTTGTTAGGCAATATCTGGATTGAAAAAGACCAGATCCGAGGAAAAGAAGAAAAGGAAGCCCTAGAACAAAAGAAACAAGAACTCATGGAATTTATGACTAGAAGTATTGTCTACTTGATGGAAGAACAAGAGAACATATCTAAGCTATTGAACACCAGGGACTTGGAATTCGAAGCTATAAGATTATTAGAGGAACCACAAAAGACCGAAATACCTAATCTATATAATGAAGGAGTATTACCCTTGGATCTGAAGAAAGAATCTCAACATCGCGAAGTGACTATGTCAAGAGAAGATAAGAATTAGAATGGAAAAAATATGACCGAGACAAAGCTCACTGGGAAGAAGGCTAGGAAGCTAAGTAAGAAGAGAGCCAAGATCGAAAAGTTATAGAAGAATCCAGAGGAAACTTCATAGAAGGAAAACTCACAGGAATTGAGCTTCGCCGGGATATCAGAACAACGACATATGACACTTCACCGTGGCGAAGCAATATAGTCGTTGGACCGATATACCCATTTGACTTTCGCCCTGAATGGACATAAAAGAATTAAAGGATCACCACCAGACCATTGGACCATGCCATAACGGATGGATCAACGTTCATGGAAGCTTCATACCTGTTGCAAGAAGACCATTGATGAATTTCCTATTTAGCTCATCGCATCGTGCCTGAAGAACACTTTTGCCAACTGAAAAATCGAAGCCCGCAGAAATAGTGATTGTCTACAGTAATCATTGCAAGCAGATTGTTCATCCTAGTGCAGCATTTTGAGATCATCGTGATCCCGATTATATTTCCCGAGTGCATATGTCCAATGATCTCACCGCACTTGAGGAATCCATCATAGAGGTCCTTATCGATTTAATGACTAAGAGAGCGATGTCAGAAAGAAGAATGTCCACCAGAGTCTAAGCATAATCGACGGGAGGAGTGAAAGCCTCCCCGTCGACTGCTCGAGCAGGAACATCTCGAGCCGACACAGAAAGAAGAACTAAACATAAGGACGACATAGCCAACGTGAATTTAGTGCCATCCATCCTACCATCTTACATACCCCCTCTGAGTGGTGAGATTAATAAGGACAGTGTCCCTAGAGACTTTGAATACACCCTAGTCACTGCATATCTACCGAAAGGAGTATGCACCTATCGCGCAGATCAAGACAAGGTTACGGCGTTGAAGTTGTGCGACTTCAACCTGGGGGACCGTAAAGCTTACATCATGCTCGCCCCATATAAGTACTTGATGACAACTAAGGGCAAGAATTCGAAGCTCATCCCTCAGCAATGGACAATGAACCTCGCGTAGTTTACTCTGCTCAACGTTATGAAAGTACCGCACTTTGGCAGACACCAGGAGGTGAATGCTTGTGTAAAATTGTTGCTATCAATTTACCACAGAGGATACCTATGGTTAGATCATCGCATAACTGTTGATCCAACACCGATCAATAGGATCATCGGGCTTAGCATGCAGGGCCCTAATCCCCATGAGTACTATCTTGGAAAGACCGCAGACTGCGTTCTTGCGTAGAAGATCAAAGAAGCCTATGGTAATGTTGAGAAAGGCATGAGAGGCTACAAGGTAGCTTCTATTGAAAGTGGCGCAGTGTGCCTTGCATGCCAACTGATCGCAGGGAAGTTGGTATGCAAGAATCGACCAACACAAGTATCTGGCTTTGTAGTTGACCTCGCAGGAAAGTGTGCAGAGGGACTACAGATGAACTGGGTGAAGTACCTGGTGAATCAATTGGAGATTGACTACAGAGAAGCCTAGGATCAGGGGAATAAATTCCATTTTAGCTGGCTCCTGATACTAATCACTTTTGTTGCATGGGAGCTAAAGAAGACGCAACCTTCCTGGACCTTTACTCCTTTGAGCCATTGGCCGCGAAGTTCAGTACATTATGGTACTCGAACGACATGACCAAGCAATGGAAATTGAATTCTGTTTTCCATGCGTACTATAACCAACTGAAAGCATCGATAAGGAGTGAACCTCGCATAACCCCGAACACTTTGCAGAGATTCTGACCTCTAATAAAGTTCAACACATACTGCCACTTTATATACCTAACTCCACATGCTGATGAGCACCGGGAACAACTTCAGTCCTATTATAAACTGACAGAAGAAGACCTGGAAGAGATCACCAAGGAATGGTCGGTGGACCTCCTTGTTTTAGCAGACCCCACAAAAATGTCCGACATCGAAAGCCCCAAAACTGCGCAGGATACACCTAGGCCCAGAAAGAAAAGACAACGAAGAAGATTGAAGAAGTCCAGAATGTTGACAACCTATCTGTAAGGATGAATTCCATTACACCAGATGAAGAAGGTGATGATGAATAAGTTACAGAAACTCATAAAGTTGAAGTACCACCGCCTAGGGATGAAGAAGACTCATTGAAGAAAAGGAAGGTCTCACCTCTGAAATCTTCCTCCAGAAACAAACCAAGAACCCCTGTAACCAAGATGTGAACTTCCCTCACGTTGGATGAATTTGATTTCATTGTTGCAGTGGTCAATGATGCTTCAAAGGAAATCATAGAGAAGAAGGAGGCGAATCAGGAACAAATGTATAGCCAAATTGAGATCATGCTCCAAGGAGTACAACAAGCACTCTAGTCTAGCTGAGCAATCTCTACAACACCTCTGCTAGAAGGAACAACATAAGTGGGAGATGAATCAGTTCATCTCCGCAAGATTGTTGATACAGTCGAAGTACGCCTTTGACATGCTCAGGAAGAAAAAGCGTAGGCCACCCAGGCCCTAAAGAAAGCACAGGAGGAAATTATTGAACAATGCCAAGCCGCGCAACAAGAGAAGAATGCTCTCCAAGCAAAATTTGAAGAAGACAGAGTGAAGATCTAAAAAGAGAAAGAGCAGCTGCTCGCAAAGCAGATAGGAATTGAAGAAGTAGTCAACAGAGCATTTTGCTCTGTGAACATCTTAGAGCAGAAGGCCGAAGAGCCCATAGAGCACCAAGTGACGAAGCTAGCTGAAGTCATTCAACAAATTCAATAAAGGGTCATGGAATTAGATTTTCAAACCATACCATAAACTCCACAAGAAGTGCGTGACCATCGAGAATTGAGTGCTCAGAATGCAGTCAAAAGGATTAAAACACTTGCTGTAGAATGTAAACAACTAAGTAGCAGAAGTGCGTAGATATATGAACAACTATCTGAAGACCCAGAGTTGAAGAAATTGGAGTCCCAAATCCAGGAAGTAAAGCAACACACAAATACAGTATAGGTGTAGCTCAAGCTCCTGTCACCCATCGAGAGGATGAAGAGATCCCAAGAACAACGCACTTCCCAACAACTTGTTCTTACCATGCAAAACAGAGTGATGGAAGTCACCCAGAAATTACAGCCAAGCCAGGAGGCAACCTACCTACTGTTTGAATAAATTGAAGGCCAGGGAACACTACTAGAACAAGTAGTTGTCACAGTTGAGAAACAACTGGAAGGACCTATTAGCGAAGTGGTTGTTCAGGAATTCGCTGAGCAAGAAACAATAGCATAGAGACAAGTCGAAGGATCTTGAGCCAAGCTCGAGACCTTTGAGGCAATGTTACCCAGACCTGAGTGACTTGGGACGAGTCACAGGTGAGTGTTGGGGGCCTATTGGCCCTTGACCAAGTTTTGAGGAACACTTGGTCATATTTGACCATTTTTGTGACTTCGACAACTTGTCAAAAATGGAGTGCAACGCGAAGCAAAAATCGTGGAAGCTAGAGCCCTTTTTGGGTCCTTTTTGGGTTTTTGGGGATAATGTAATGGGAAAGGGATGTCGGTCAGTGGGTTTACCCATGCTTAGGCCCAGTTTTGTAATGTATAAATAGATGTCTAGGCGAAGTAAGTAAGGGGAAGGTATCCCATCCATGTGATGTAAGCTAAGTGCTAGTAGTGCTCTGTGCATGACTGTAGAATGGTTACAGAGCTACGTGCAAGTTATTATAGAGATTATAGAAGGCTTTGTGCTACAACACAAGGAAGAAGGATCTAGCGAGCTATGCAGATCTTCTGTCCTGTGTGCAGAAGGGTTTTTGGGGACTCTGTGTTGTAACCTGATTAACTGAAGCTAATAAAGAAGAAGACTTTGTGGATGTAGCCCCAGGGTGGGGGTGAACCACGGTAAATCTGTGTGTTGTTCTCTGTGCCTCGACCTGATGTGTTTGTCTCCTTCTTTGCTAAGTGATTTTATGTGTTTAGATAGATCTATTTATGCTTTGTGCTTCTGAGATACGAATGAATGTTAGATCTGGTATGTAAGATTCTTAGTGCTTGATCTACCGAATCTAATCTATCTTGTTGTGGGTAAGTGCCGAATTATCTTAGATCTAAGTACATGCTGCAATGCTCTGTGATGTCTACGAAGTATCATAAGGGTTGAATATTGATGAATAATCTATGCCAGGTGATTGCTAAGTGTTATAATCACAGATCTGTGTCCCAGCTAAGGTTGCGGACACCTAAGTCTCGCAACCACCCCTGCCTCTACCTCGGGTGAGACTTCATCTGCTTTGCAGGTGTTGCTGAAAGGGTCGATATTTAGGGTTTTGTTGGTGCATTGTTGTAGTGTTGAACCCTGGGTCTACCCCTGTGCCAACAACCTCCATAGACCCTTCTTCTGAGAATATCTTGGTTCGAATGACTTGTAATGATGCATCTACTAATGGAGATTCATGTTCAAAAGTAAAATTTACCTTGAACCTATGAATCAACTCGTCCGAGTTTGTTGTTTCTCTGCGCATTTCTAGTTCCAAGTACCAGTTCTTTGGAATTGTATCTAGTAGATGTATAAACCTATGTATCCATTCCTCCTTCAGTGCTAAACTCCATCTATTTTTGCACTACACAATATGATATGCTGGGTCACTTTCTCCTATATACTTCTGTGCAATATTCTCCAACTCGGTACCAAATCTTACTTGCATCAGTCTTCTTCACCACGACCAATTTTCCATCCCCCCTTTGTGCGCATCCCACCATATGGCTGGAGTGGCCTTCAAGACAACATCTAATGCCAACAATCTTTGTTGTTCGGGTACTTGCAACTTAAATGCATTTAAAAAAGAACTAATATCAATCAATCCATCATACCTTGGTGGATCACATAACTCCATTGCAATCCAACACAATGCTTTCGTTATGCATGCACATTGTCTAGTTGATACTTCATGCATTGTCTGCTTCTAATGTTCCAGACCTTCATCTGAATATGACGCACATGAGATAATAATTCTCCAACTTAGCACACCATCTACAATGGGGTTAACATAATAATCCTTCTGAGCAGTAATATTATATAGTTTGTCAATTTTGTCCCCTCTCGTTGGCTCTATGTACCTCTTCCCTTCTGTCAGATCCAATGGTGAAATAACATTAAAGTCTCCTACCTCAAATATCATCTCCCTACTCTTCATATTAATGATCACCTAATTCTTAAAGGCCCATTAAAATATCATTAGTTATGGATATGGCCTAATATCATCCACGATATAAATGGCTTCAAAATATGCTACACTACACACTCCATCTACATTCATAGGTACTCTCGTCAATCGGCCAATCGAGACTATCTTGTGTTGGTTCACCAACCTTAGCTGGACAAGAGACCAAATCAACTGGGGTTTCCCCATCATTTCCCAGGTCTTCTTTGGTAACACATTCACATCCAAACCCAAGTTTAAAATATCATTATCCACACCATATTCCTGAATCTGCGCACTTAATTTGAATTGTTTGTTGGTCCTCTTTCTGTTGGTTTTCATTGATTTCAACCCTTGGAGATTGATGCCAACCCTTTGAGAAGTATAGAATCCATAGAGATGTGGTTGAGATAGATGGTAGTTATTTTTCGTTGATGGAGTGGTTGATGTCAACATATGTGTTGGGTGAATTTGATGAAGTCTACATGTAGCCCTGAAGGTATTATCATGGAACACACAATTGATCGAGGAATAAAGACATGAAGGTCAATGTATTTTCAATTAAGTCTATCATAGATGGATAGTATGCATCATGATGTTTCCGATGATAGGTGGTACATCACGTGTCTCCTTATGGTTGATGAGATATGGATTTGTAAATATTGGAGGACCCTCAAAAATAATCTAGAATCTCCTAGAAGGTCAACAAGAAGTCAATTACTCTAGAAGCCTCTAGAAAATATTCAAGAAGTTTTCTAGTCAAAGTGGTTGCAACAAGAAGTTATTTATGGGTAAAGTAGTTGTAACAAAGAAATTATGAGTTTACTAATTATGGGTAAAGTAGTTGCAACAAGAAAGTACAAGTTGACCCTAAAATTAAGAAAAAGGGTAAAATAATTATGACCCTAAAATGAGGAAAAAGGGTAAAACAATTATGACCCTAAAATTAGGAAAAAGGGTAAAACAATTATGACCATAAAATTAGAAAAAAAAAGTCAAACAACTATGACCCTAAAATTAGGAAAAAGGGTAAAACAATTATTACCCTAAAATTAGGATAAAGGGTAAAACAATTATAACAAGAAATTAATTAAGGGTAAAGTGGTTGAAAAGTAGTTAAATGGAAGATCATAAATACACATCAAGAGTCTCTCATTCTTACACACAAGTTCATTGAATATTTTTTTAGTGAACACTTGATCTATTGGTGAATATGAGGTAGCAAGGATGAGGTAAAGTAAAGGGGATGCTTGTTCCAAGTTGTAGCAAGGTATGATTATGAAGCAGGGTTGTCACAGGTTGTGAGGTGTTGGTACATGGTTGATGCACTTGTTGTTTTACATGTGTTGGTACATGGTTGATGCATGTGTTATCATACAGGTTGTGGTACATGATTGATGCTTGGTAGGGTATAGGTTGATGGTTTGGTACATGCTTGGTTGATGCATGTGTTGGTGATGTTGGAAATCTTGTTGAGAGGTGTCCTTGGTATATGATCCATATGGGAGGATTTTCTTGAGTATCAGTGACAATGACAGGTTGGTTGGTGACAGGTTGACAGTAACAGCGACAGTGATGGTGAAAGTGGCAATGACTTTAGTAGTGAAATTGGTCTACACTTATATTTCAAGGTGGCATGAAGGGGTAAGGAAAGGGGGTTGTAGCCTCCTTTCATTTGGTGTTGAAGACTCATAGAGTTGGATCTTCCTTCAGGTTGGAGCCTGAGAATCCAGGGGTTGTAGCCTCTTTCTAGTTGGAGCCAGAGAATTCAGGGAGTTGTAGCTTCCTTCAGGTTGGAGCCTATAAACAGAGGGTCATATACTCCTTCTAGTTTTAGCTAGACAATTGGGAAGTTTGTGCTTCCAATGAATGTGTTCTTTGATATATAAGAAAACATTCTGTGGTTTTCTCCCATTTGGGTTTTTACATAAATTCTGGTGTACTGTGTATTTGATGTGATTCTCGTATGATTATATGATCATGATATATTGATGATACATTGATGATATACTACTGATTAAGTTAACATTTGTATATTGTGTTTAAAAGTGGTAAAAGTGATCATACTGATTCACCCCCCTCTCTCAATATTCCAACAATTGGTATAAGATCAGGTTCCTTCGGGAAACAATTTAACCATGAGAAGGTAGATCATGGAGAGCAACAATATGTATACGAATGGAATACCACAGTTTCATGGATAGAACTATGCATTATTGAGCAGAAGGATGAAAACATATGTACAAGCACATGGATTTGATGTTTAGAAATAATTAGTAGACGGATAGGAAGAACCTACAACTCCTCCAATAGATAACGATGGAAATAAACTCAATCAAAAAAATTTGAGGGATAAAAATGCTATCCTGAATGGTCTGGTTGATTCAATATATGTCAAAGTTATGCATTGTGATTCTGCAAAGGAAATTTGGGACAAACTTCATAATGTTTATGAATCAGATGCCAAATTAAAGGTTAACTTGAACAGTTGAAAATGAAGGAAGATGAAGACATTTCAGCTTAATTTTTACGAGTTGATGAAACAATGAACATGATTAAATGATTAGAAGAAAAAGTTGATGAATTTATAATTTTTCAAAAGGTATTAAGATCTCTTCCAATGATATTTGATCCTAATATTTTAGCACTATAAGAAAGAGTAGATCTGAGTACGATAAACATGGATGAGCTACATGGTATATTTATAGCTTATGAAATGAGTGTTGTGTCTTTTTCGTCACTTGGGTGAGCAAAAGAATGACACTTGCATGCCTAGTTGGGCATGCTAGACAAGACATAGGTTAGTGCATTGGTTAAAAAAACCAAACACATGAAGTAAACAAGTAAACAAACTGAAAACAACTAAGGAAATAAAACTAGAATGCATAAGAAACATTTAGAACCATAAACAATAAACCAATGACCAAGATTGTGCCACCAATGGATAACTATATTAGTTGGAAAAACACCATAGAGAAATGAGGACTTATGAGTCCCCTCTTCCTCCTTGGGAGGGATCTTGAGTTCCCTAATGGAGAGCTCTTCTTACAATGGTAGAAAAAATAGCAAATGATGTAGAAATAAATGCCTATTCCCTCAAGAGGTGAGTCGAATGTCCTATTGGAATGTTGCTAGAATTCTCTAAGGAGAAAAGAGGATTCTCAAGGGAGGATTGAGGCAACATAACAATACTATGAAAATATTAATTTCTCAGTGCACCCATGGCCTCCATTTATATCATTTATTCAAGGCAATATTCCACTGGTCCTTGGTGTGAACAAGGGGTCCTTAGGGCACCCTTTGGTCCTTAACCACCCCCCCATTTGAATTTAGCTCAGATATGTAGGTCAAATCAAGTTGGGAGATGATACATAAGTGGTTGAGGGGCTGACAAGAACAATAAATGTGACGTTCATAAGAGTTCATGGCTTTTCTCGTACACAATCATGCATATGGTGCATTGTGCGCTCTACGAGCTTCTTTGGCATGCGCATTGTGTGCGCGCTTCCTTTAGTGAGTTAGTACATGTCAAATTTTTCCCAATTGTATAGTTTTTTCCTTTTGGAAATGCATTTTGGTGTTGCAGGTGAACTAATAGTTGTTTGGCATTATTGTATTTCTATAACCATTTGTGTGAAATTTTGCGGATGAAATTTCAGTGATAACATATGCCCCCTGATGTGTGAGGTTAGGAGCATACGTATAGTCAAAATACATCAATGTTTATTCTACTGAGAGTGCCATTATAATGAAGAGTACTGAGAGGAACTGCAAGAGCGATCTGTAGGAGGGAGAGGGGAAACTATGGGACCCAAATCTTTCTCTAGGGAAAAAAAATATGTATACAAATGAGGTGGGCATGCCACATGCTCGTGTCATGTAACTCAAAATGGAAGAAAATAACTGAAGTTGTATGCTGATGTAGATAACTATAGCGCCCTCCGGGAAGGTTTGATAATGACAGATGAAAATTCTAAATGGTGAACATACTATGAAAAGAGGCAAGGATGCCTATAAGAAGTGTCGATGACTCATAGGCATTGATGGCCTAACAAATTCAAAGGTCTTCGGCTGGTATAAAACCACTACAATAGTTGCATAGTAAGACCCACCGTAACATGAGATTTTGTTGAAGTTGAATGTTATGGGGGTCAATGGAATCAGAGAGAAATGATGGTTCTCTCTATGCCTTCCAAGACTTCTCATTATAAAGGTAATGAGAGTCAAGATACTGCCGCCCTTATGGAAACTATGTTGATGTTGACAGAAGGGGATATGAAACTCTAAGAAGCAAAGGGATTCATGAAATCCAAGAGATAAGATCAGGAACTGATGGGGAACATGAACGAAGTCAAGAAGTGATGAGACTCAAGACTACCCTTGGATGGGGGTATGTTTGAAGGATGATTGACAACAACCAGAAAATTGTATCTAGTGTCAGAGGGAGGAATAGACATAGGGTTAAATTGTGCCAGAGGTGTGACAAAGTGGACAAACTTAGAGATCAGGGGTACAAGAAGGGTGGGATAATCGGGGTTTATTAACTAAGTAAAAATGAAAAAAGGAGAGTGGATGCCCCAACCAAGGGCGAGATGGGTTGCATTTCCAGGAAAATAAGGTCATCAAGGTTGATGACAAAAAGGTAAGTAAATGTTGGAAACAAGGGTT
>JZKD02S1590447.1:0-10218 GCA_000966675.3 Picea glauca | reverse complement strand
CAATTGATCTTGTGTTTCATATGCTGATTTGGATGCTTCATTTTGCTGATATAAACTGTCATCCACTGCTGCAAATTAAGGACAGCAAGCTTAACTTGTTGATCCACACTAACACATAGCATTGCAAGGTGTTTTTCTTATGTTTCGGGCAGGTACAGGTGCACAGACAACTATCTTTTCACTTGGTATCCATTTACCTCTCTCCACTCATCATTTCCAATCATTCATTTCTTCCATCACTTGACCTTTCATTCATGACCTATCTTGATTTTTGGTCCCATTTCTTTGATAAGTGGAGCCTCTATATCTAGCCATTTCTAATACTTGCTCGGGAGTAGGCTTAGGACCAAAATTTTCTGTTACTTTGTCCAAAACTTCATTCATGCAATTTACCTCCCTACTATGCTCAATTAATTCCATCCATTCATTCATGCCCACATTATATTCCTGACCACAATGTTGAGTTTTGTACCTTAGGAGGTGTTCCCCATGTGCTTGTGACCTCCTTAGCACATCTGGGATGGACATTACACTTTGTACCTTGTACTTTTGTCTAATTTCACTTTGACTTTGTCTAAAGTGAAATTTAGTCATTTTTGGCCTAAAAGTGACTATTAATTCACAAAGGGAGTGAATTAGAGACATAAAGTTGACTTAGGAAACTTAACCCAAAGTGGGTTATTGATTTAGATATTTATGGGGAGATCTCAACCATTGATTAGATGGGAGATGAGATGTTCTCCACCATCCATATCTTAGGTTTCCTTATGCATGTCAAAGAGGGGTGCAAAGGGTGAAGGAGGGTGCACTATTCATTCTTCTTTTGTTCATTGTGAGAGGAGCTCTTGGAGGATGAGCATGAGGTCAGTTTTGTGAGGATGCTTGAGCTTGGGCGCTAGCTTTCATGCAGGGAGGCTACTAGCTACTTGCCTTGTTTATTTACTGAAGAGGTTCTACTTCTGTGGAGGGCGCATTGCCAGATTGGGGCGCATCAGTTGTAGGACTTCTAGCCATCATATTGCAATGAGATCAGTTGCAGAGGGAGGCCATTCAGTAGAGCTTCATTCCTGTGGAGGGGTTTCCAGATCTGAGCTCACAGTTTGCAGTTGGAGCAGTTTCAATGGTTTTGCTAGTTTGTATGTGGGGCGCACCTTCCTAGGGCGCACTTGGTGACTTTGGGCTTGTATATCAACTCAGTTTGGGCTACTATTGTATCAGGTTCTTTCATATATTGTACTTGTTGTATTTTGTCTTCTGCTTTCCTCATATATACATATATATCTCAAACTGGTTTTCCCGGGGGGGGGGTTTATCCAGGGTCATGTTGACCAAAAATACCTGTGTACACAAATGCATGTATTAGTCTCTTAGATCTCTTTATTTTCAGCTGTAAAGATCTATAGGTGTGTTATATTTATTTTGGTATGCATGTGCTAACATCTGGTCACTAAAACTACATGCTAGAGCACCCAAAATCGCAAGTATAACCGTAACAAATCAGCAAGAAACTTTTGGACTGTTGGTTGTTATAAAACAGCAGCATATACTACATTTGGCAATTAAAACTTAGAGCCTAAATGTGGTCAAAGACAGACCCAATAGGCAAGTTGATAGGACCTGAAAATGTTCACACACATATTAACTTGTTCATTTTCTAATCTAGAGGATTCTCCTTCATTACAAATTTGCAAAAAAAATTGGCAAGTTGATTCTTCATGAAATTTCCCACAAGGTCTACAATATGGGATAACTTGATGGTCAACCAAGTTAGTAGATTCCAAAGGATTTGGGGGCCTTTGCTCTTGAGGTGGAGGTCTCTTTGGCCACTTATCATTTGGCTTATGATGGGGTCTATTAGCTTGAGCCCTCTCCATGGCTATCAACCTATTTTGCATGGTTGTCATTTGATTAGCATGGTTAATCTCTATTTGCTTTATTTGATTAGCCTGGTTAATCTTCATTTGCTTAATTAATTGAGCGAGCTCCTTTATGTCGTAATTTGGAGACTCTTGATTTTCCACTTTCTTCTTCTTCTCCTCATTGGGTTTGTAAGAAGTTCCCCTTGAGAAACCAAGCAGATTTGACTTCCTAGCATCTTGCATATTCTTATCTATCTTAATAGCATACTTTTGTGCATCCCTTAGAGTTGTTGGCTCTTTATCCCTCAACTGATATCTGATCTCACCCTCAAAGTCTTCCATATAATGAATTAAGATTGAGGTGTCAGGAGGCTTAATAGTTTGAGGGAGGCCTTTAACCAAGTCATTAAATATCTTATTGAATTCTTCCATTGTTTCATTTTCCTTCTTTTGACTAGAGTTAAGGGCAGCCAATAAATGACAGTCTTCCTTCTGATCACCCCATCTTTCATTGAAGGCTTTTGTGATTTCTGCTAAAGTGTTGAATTTGTTAGGATCTTGTTGCGAGAACCATTCTATTGCATCCCCTTCCAAAGAATACACAAAAAGAGTCATCTTCACATCTTCATAATTGTGACCATTACACCATTTTAGGACGCACATGTTGAAATTCAGGATGTGAGTCTTGGCACTAACACATTGTTTCCCTGAAAAACAGACAATTTCTCAATAGCTTTGTCAGGAATAGGATGAGGATAACCTTGTATATTAGCAAAATTACATAGCCTCAATGGATCACCCATAGCTGTTGTAGGATTATTATGTGCAAACAAGAGATGTATATCAAAGATTGCTTCTTCTCCAAGACTTTCAAGGAGCCTACAAGGAGTTAGTTTGTTTATTCTCCTCCTATACACCCTTTCAGGTTCAAGAAGGGAATCAACCAACCCTTGCGGGTTGCTCATGGTAGGATACCTCAAGGAATGATTAAATGAAGTCGCCACTTGGAGTCTAAGCCATGTCAAATAACAATATTCAAGTTGTGATAAATTAAGGGAAAAGTTTATTACTTAGTTTTTAAAGAATCAATTAAATTTTGTCAATTAACCAAGGATAAGAGACTTATCCCCGGCAACGGCGCCAAAGATGTTGTCGTCCTGATACACACCTACAAGCATGGAAAAGTCTCCAACCCACTTGGTGTGTCCTTGGAGGCACAAACCTAAGTCTAGACCCACTGTCACCTCGATCTAGACTCCTTCTGTCTAGGCTCACTCCTAGGGAAGCCAAGGGGGGTAGACCCTATTAAACTATGTGAAGGTTTTATTAAAGTTCTAGAAGTTAATTGATTTGTTGATTAGGGAGACCCAACCCAACGACAAGCAATCATGCAAATGCAGTCTTTCAATGACAAACAAACCTTTTATTTCATAAAGCAAAAGTTAGACCAGTGCCTAAAGATTATCCAATTTCAACTATTCCAACATATACAAAAATATATATATACACAGAGCAATATACTTCTACAAGAATGAAACAAATTTATGAGATATCCACACAATGAATTGAAAAACAACTTTACACTTTAACAAATTATGCTCAAATGAATAAAAAATACTTGAAATGAAAGATACTTTGAAAATAGTTATTCACGTGAAATGAAATTGCTGAAAATGAAATTGCTTGAAAGAAAATGGAATAGCAAAGCTTGAAATGTAGATGTTGTGAAAAGTGTGTAGGCTACTTTTAATAGATTTCTTAGGTCTCTCTTTGACTTAGGGGCAATTAAATATGAATATTGCAAGCCTAAGCTATGTTACTACCCCAAATCTTTATCCCTTCAACCAAGCGGAAGTGTCGGGTGCTCAACAAGGTTCCCCTCTAACTCCGCAGGTCAAATCCAAGATGCTTGGGCGCTCAACAACGAGGACACATAGTGCCGTGAAACCGTCCCAGGCTTCAACCCCTTCTAGCCTCCCAAGTCACCCATTTTTAATGGTTTTAGCAATAATAGAATTAGGTGCCTAATTAGACTAGACACACAGTCTTYTGCCCTTTCTTGTTACCAAGATCCACAAAGTGGCAAGGGGAGGGAATACAGGGCAAAAGACGGGGAAGAATTTGATTACTTTGCCAAAAAARGAAATTCTRACTAGYCGTCACGATATTGCAAGGGTGGCAAAGCCACTCACATGCAAGGTGTGGGCACAAATGAATAATTAAAATAACTTGAAATAAATTGAATGAACAAACTAGCCACACAATTTTGCAAAATAAAATGAATTTGCAAACCTCACAACTATGGCACAATGTGGAGGGCAAGCCTACAGATTTTGTGCCAAGGTGGGTAAAGAATTTGAAAATAAAATAAAGCAATCTAACACTAGCCACTCAACCTTCTCTTTGTGGGAGAAGTGGGGCAAACAAATTAAGCAAAACAGAAAACTAAATTCCTAACTAGTCAGCACGATTTTTCAAGGGTGGCAAAGCCACACACATGCAAAGTGTGGGCATAAACAAAACTTGAAAATAATTTACAATTTACAACTTATGGAGACGAGAAAAGAATGCAAGCCCAAGACACTCTCTTGGGCTGCTTACAATGCTTTAGAAAAAGAAGGTGAAGGAATCTTGCACCACTACTCTTGGATGATTCCTTGAGTTTTTTGTGGCCAAGATTAGGAGGCACCAAAATTACACATGCTATAATATAAGGTTCTAATAATTCTTTAATTGCAACAAATTACTTTCCTCAACATCTTTAAGGACTGTTACCTCCTAAACCTGCACTAAAAGTGATAAAGCCCGGAAACACGAGTGCAACCTAAGGGGAACTCAAGGAGGTTACCCATTGTCACCACAACAACCCTTCCTCTTTCTTTAGGCTATCTCTCCTACAGCACAAAGGAGGAATCCCCAAGTGAAGTGTAAGATAAACTTTAGGAAAGATGGGATGGTGGGCCAAGACCAACGCCTATCCAATGGGTGATGGAGCCAAGATCTATGAACAAATAGGGTTGGAAAATTATGGAGTAGACGTAATTAAACCATACACTAATGCACCATAATTAGTCAAGAACAGATTTTTTCGTTATGCGATCAGATGTGAGAGCCCTTAAAGGGACGCACTGTCAAAACCATCGAAATTACAATCAAAGTAACATGCAACCATTAAACCATGAAGGAACACCCATACTATGAATCCAAAGATAAAGTAGACAATGTAAGACAGCCTTTTGTTGAATGAACAGCCCAACAATACATGACAGCTCCAAATCTGATTTCAACACAAGATTAGAATAGCCATAATGTGGCACATCCAATCTGCAATTACAGCAGAAAAATCCCACAATTCAATGTTACAAAAAGGAATAGGGAGGGTTACAACCTCAAACCCTAATCTCTTCTTATTGGAATATAACTACCCTTCTATAAAGCTTATTTCATCTGCAAAACAATGCTAATCTTTAATAAAGCCTAGTCACCCATGAAAAAGAGGAGAAAGATGAAAACCTCACATGTGAACTTGCCCCTTGACTTCTTCCTTTCAACAGATCTTCAACTAGGCTTGGAAGGGATCTCCTCACAAATCCAACCATGCTCAACAAATGAGAGGGATTCTCTTTATAGAGTATAGCTCAACCTCTCTTACAATAAAATAATAGTAAGTGAATCTTAGATCCACTTTTTCCTCCAAGAAATAATAATAAAGTATTATTTAGCAACTTCTAGATCCACGATCCGAGGAGTATTAAATTACAAAGCATCACTAGAAGACCGATCAATGTTGGGCACTCTTCAAAAGTAGAGAAATATGCATGGGAAAGGATTTTCAATGAATCTTCAAGCCAGTTGTCTTCATCCTAGGCAAAACACTTCGTTGAAGAATGTTCTTTTGACCAAGTATAAGGGTTTGTTATGCCACTTGTCTTCATCTTTCTTGGAGCACTCTTCAAGATAACCTCTTCACATCCATTCCCATTAGAATAATATTATTTGACAAATCAAGGGGCACTCTTCAAGATGTGGACTCATTCCTCCTTGGGATAATGAAAGAATACAAAGTGTCTCCCTTGGAGCTCGGGCACTCATCCAATCATGTTAACAAATCCATTATAAAGTGGATCTCATGGACACACGTGCCCCCAAGAAGTGGATCTCATAGATATATGTGCTTAACATAATCAATGGTTGTTATAACAACCCCTCAAAGCATGTGCATTGACCTCAATCCATGTGCCTCAAAGATGATGTGCCCTTGGAATGTCTGCAAAGGATGGAGCGCTCCTCATTTTAGGCTTCTATGATTTTCCTCTTTTGCCAAGAAATTAATGTAGGATATATCACCAATATGTTCTTCAGCTTTCAACAAGCTTTCTTCCCATTATTTTCTTGAGAGTGTTGGGTCAAGAATATTGATTTAAAGGACTCCTTTATTAATTGGTTGAAGTGGATATAAGCTTGCTTAGAGATTTGTTGAAAGTCTATAATTTTTACTCCATCCAAGCTAAAGATCTCAAAGACATTGTTTTTTATCTTTCTTTTATTTCCTTGGGAGTGGAAATAATTTGTATTTTCATCTCCTAATCTCAATCATAATGATCAAGACCTTTGTTCCCAGCTTTCCTCCTAAATATGTTCTTTGGATAACTATAGGCTTATCTCTCTTTCCTCTTTTGCTAGGGAATTAATGTAAGATATATCACCAATATGTTCTTCAACTGTCTACGGGCTTTCATTCCATTGTTTTCTTGAGAGCCATGGGTCAAGAATATTGATTTAAAGGACTCCTTTATATTAGTTTTGAAACGTTGTATTTTTTGTTCCAAAATATATGCTTTGGATCCATATATATCAGAGCCAACCAAAAAGTAGACACTAGGCCATCAAAATATTGTTGATCTAGCCATGTTGAGTTGAACCTGAAGGTAATGGTGCTATAATTTTCCAAAGTCACTACTTCTAAGGTGATAGGTTCGTGATCAAATATAGCTAATGGGGTGATAGAGGAAGACAAAAACAACCCATCGCCAAGAAATGAGTCTTGATTAGGGAACAATCAAAGTATTGTGCAATGAAGCCAAGTCATATCCTTCTATTAGTCCAAGTGTATTTTCCTTTTCTAGGTTTGACATCCTAGAAGCCACAGTTTGAAATCAAATCTTCAACTATTTCTCTACAAGGGTATCGCCCCTTGGTTCCTCCTTTTTTTCCTTGTTATTTAAAACCAAGTTGAAATCCCCTACAATTATTCCATCTATGGGGGGGAGAGAGAGAAATTCAAATAATGAAGACCAACATTTCTTTTTTGTGCTTGATTATTAAGAACATAAACATTAAAGACTTAAAAATTTTGGTTTGATTGAATTACCTTGTAGTGCAAAGTTATCCAATGGTTTGACTTGTACTCACCTCTGATCCTGAAGAGAAGTAGGTCCCATAGGATTGCCAAACCATTCGAGAGACCCCCGTCGGCCCACCTTTTGGTGAAATCTGCTTGCTTCCAAATCCAACTCTTCAAATTGGAAAAGGCGTTTGAGCTTAGCTTGGCTTCTTGCAACAAAACCATTGCTAGTTTTGCATTCTTGACTAAGAGTCTCAATATTTTCTTCTCTTGGGTCTTCCCAAAACCTTGCAATTCATATATAACATTTTCATGTTTTATTGGGTTTGGAATTTTTCCCCAATGCAAAGACATACTTTGTTGTGGACTGGAATCCCAAGGCCTTAATATTAGTTGTTTCTTCCTCTCTACCTTCCTTTCTCGGTTTCCTCCCAATACCTTTCCTAGTTTTCCTTTCCCTTGGGGAGAGGTGGGGGAATTCTTCATTCAACTACAGTGAAGAAGGAGGGCAAGGGGACTTTGAGGTGTTAGGAATCAGGATCCCCTCCTAAGTTTCCTTGAAAAGGAGAACATTCAGCTTTTCGGAGAGGGACATTTTCAATCTTTTTGCTTGGATATAGGGGAGATTTCTCCTCCTTCAAGAGTCTGATTCGTTGTCATCATTTCTAGGAACACATTCTCCTCTGCCTTTTTTGTTGGAGATGGAGGACTTTGTTCTTATTGCTACTCGTTATCTAGGGTTGAGTATATGTTTTGAGCTTCAGTTGCCTGTTAGTTTTTCCTATGGGCCTGCAGTTGCTTTTTTTTTGTTCTTGTGACTTCTTTGAAACCCCCTCTTATTGAGAAGCTGCTTGAAAGACTAGAGTTATTTTGTTTGGACTGTCTTTTGGAAAAATGGCCATATTCATGGGTTAAATTACATTTAAATGGGATTTGTTCATAATCCAACTTTTGGACAATGAACCCAATCTTTGTCTGGATTCTGAGGGCTTCTAGGAGTCCCTTTTCTAGGTCATCTCCTACACAAATTCGTCTATAGACTTCCCTGGCATGTTGTTGATTTCTTTTAGGGTTTCATCATCTCATATATTCAAAGGAAGGAATGGGAGATGCAAGCAAACGGGAATCATTGTCAGCACTTCATCTCCTAGGTCGAAGTTTAGCAACCAATGATTGAGGTATAGCCCATTAGCTCCTAGAAACCACAGGCTTCCCCTAAAAAGGCTTCGTCCCTATCTTCCTTGTGTTTAAAAAGAAATGAATCAAAATCCCTTCCCACAATAAATATGACATATCGAACCTTATATCAGCGGCACCCAATGGACCTTTATCCATGCTTCAAGAGCCTTCGGAGTCAGCCAAGTCCCATTGAATTTCGCTATAAGAACATTTTCTGTAAACATCAAGCCTTTACTGATAGGGACTATAGATTACAAATCAGGTCACAAACCATTTCTTGAAGGTTTTGATCTTCTTGCAACAACATCCGCAAGAGCCTCGAATGTTGTTGCAGCTTGGGATGGCAACAGTCATGGAAGTGCAGGAGGAGAAGGCTAGGGTTTTCAAAGATGCCTAGGGGTCTTTTGTTGTTATTGTGTTTCGTAACAAAATCCCTGAAACCAAATCTTTAATTCATTGCTCCCTGACATTTTATTGCCAGTAGTTGATTACATGGATGATTTTAGGGGCTAAATTTCACTCATGGGCTAATTTTCCATGGTTTTTCCAAAAACGAGATTCGTTGTTTTAAAAATGATTCGCCCAAATTCTATAGGATAAAATTATTTTACCCTAAAAATCGCCAAAATTTTATAAAAACTATATAAAATCCTTAGAAAATTGAATATTTTTACAAAAATATCGCCAAACATTTATAGTTGGCATATGAAGGATAAGTAAGATTCGCCAAGGTTTCTACATTTTAAAATAAATTTCCATCCTTAAAATCATCCATGGTTGATTATTTTTAAAGACGGGGGTTTAGTGTTTAAATGCATTCTAGTATGTCAGTACAAAAAAATAAAATAGTGGTATACCTCCAATAATTTAACACAAACCTCACAACCATTGATACAAAATTGATATTAGCATATGCAACTTGTAGAGTCAAGATAGATAATTTAGAGAAAAATTAATTGTTTAGGGCATGTTATCCCCCACTTTTAGGGATAACTAGGGGATCATGTCTCGAGGCCCACAGGTCCTAGACATGGAGTACCGAGAGATGGATCGACTTTAGCATGGCCCTAAAGGGCCCATCTTTTCTCCCTTTCAGTGCCTCTACCTTGCCAGCAGCAGCAGCATCCATCACCATCGGCTTGGTCTTGTGTCAAAGATGGTTCTTACTCCATGAGGTAATGAGCCCGAGTATTATGGTATGTGTCACTTTGATCATCAAAACCCTTGAATATGTGCATTTAATTCCTTTTGTTTCTAACAAATGCTTGGATCTTATACTTGCCCGCTTGACCATGTCTGGTGGGATTGACAGGATGCCCTAGTAAGCCTGTGTCCATAGGTTCTGGTTTGCCACTGGGGGGATTTCTGAAAAGCCATCGTCCGCTCCCGTCATAGCACCACTTTTTCATCTTACTTCCCGCTCACCTATCCCATTACACTTGTCCGGGCACTGGGTTGACCTATCATTTGAGGATTGCACCTTACCTAGTGGGAAGAAGGGGCTAAAGGCCCAGAAGGTAAAAGCAAGTTGGCAAAAGATAAAAGCCTTAGAACAAAACCTCGAGATGCTTCGCCCAGGGATCCCCGAGAAAGCAATAAAAGGCTTCTCAACAAGAAACAAGAGGGACCCATGAAATAATAAAACAAGACCTAGTCAGGGGATAGGGGGTCTCATCACGAGCCAGCCTATTAGGTCCATGGGTACCTAGCAATATGACATTACCACCAGCTGGTTACCACGCCAGGGTAGTGACCCTTGGTTGCATGGCCAAGGGAAAGGGGGTCTCATCACGAGCCAGCCTTCTCATTTCTGTGAAAGTACTTGTGGGTAACACT
>JZKD02S1590436.1:0-10218 GCA_000966675.3 Picea glauca | reverse complement strand
ACTTAAGTGACATATTTCACTTTTGACTTAAAACTCCTAAGTCAAAGTGAAATTAGAATCATAAAGTAAAGTACGAGGGTAATAGTCTTCCCCCTTTGTGCTTAGAGACTCATAAACACATGGGGACCACTTTCCAAGGTACCCAAATCTCAACAAAAACAACAACACATCTGAATCCTCTCTGTCAAAAGTTGGCCTTGAGGGATTCTCCTATTAACAATTTTAGAAATAGTACATGAAAACTCTAAGGAAATATCTCCAATTTTAGTTGACATTGTATTCCCAAAATAGTTTAGAAGTGTACGAGGTTTGAAAAGCCAAAAATCCCTTCTCTTGGATACAATTCTGGTATTTATCGTAGGTCAATGTAACCCTTGGCGTTCTGCCTACCCTAGTGATCTTTCATTTCCCAGCTTTTGTCTTTGATCCGAAAAATCCTTAGTTGTTGTTAATTTAAAATACACATAAACATCGACTTGATCTTCGAAATAAAATGATCACTTGAATGTTTTCAAATTACATGTGAAAAACTTATCTAGGCAATTCCACTTTAATGATAATTAACTTGCAAATAATTGAACTTGAAACAAACAACAATAATGTAATCACATACACAAGTTGGAAAACCAGAGTTCACCCAATTTGGGCTACCTCTCGAAGTCCACTTCCAATAGAGACCTTCTTTTATTAATGCTCAAATACTTGTGTTTTACAATGACCCTTTTACATGTTGCTCAAATGCAGAAATGAAGTGTACCGTTAGATTCCTAGCGAAAAATATTGCAAAATGCATATAAAATTCTTGAAAATCCATCAAGGCACCCCTTGGCATAACTTTGGTACCCTCAGGCATGAGTTACGAGACCAAACTTTGCAAAAATTAATTGTGTTTTACCTTGGGCCGCATGCCATTATGGACATACATTAAATGTAATTCGATTGGTTAAGTCGTTGGTAATATATATAGTAGGTCGGGGACTCAAGTCCCACCGACCAAACTATATAAAATTTTATGTTACAACGGTTTGGCATATAGTCAAAACTATATGTTATAAATAGTATCCCCCCTCCCCCCCATGTATTTCGTGGATAGCTCCTTGTTTAGTGGAACGATTACATGATATACTTATAGGCCAAGGGTTGAGAGCTTAGGCCCTCGGCCCTTTGGCTGCCCATTATAAATTTATTGTGAATTTAAATACAATTGCAACTATATATATGTCAAGTGACATTGTGGTAGTGTGTTGGTATGGCGGGAATTTTTAGACCTTTGGAGGTTATGGAGGTCACGGGTTCGACCCCCGTAGACTCCATAATTTTACACACACTAACCAATATTGGCCAATGGGAGGTCACCACATGGCAGCCTCTCATTGGCTTGTACATGCCACTTGTCAATATGTCATTAAACCACTTGTGCCCACTTGTCATCCTGCAATTCGTCCACCTGTAGGTACAATTTGCCTAGTCAGATGCAAATAACTATGTGCCACATGTCATCCTTGCAGTGGTGACACGCGTCACCCCTATTTTCCCATGTACTTTGACCTTTGACCCGATTGACTGGAACTTTGACCACTTATAACTTTTGCATACAAACTCTGTTTGACTTACCATTTACACCATTGGAAAGCTGACGACGAGCTCTTCACAATGATGTTGTTTTCATGATGATTTGTGATGGTCAAATTTTGAGCATTATTGAATCATTATGGATCTTTGTGGATGTCTCAGATCTTTCTGGACCTCTGTGAGAATTCATGGATCCTCCTGGATCATTCCTCCCCATTAAAGGACTTTTGGACCACCAAAAATTTTGATTACTCAACAACTAAGTGTGGGTAGAGTTTGTTCACCCTTCCGATATCTATCTATTTTGATTTACTTGGTTTTACCCCTTTAAGACCATATCGAAGATATTCCACATCACCTCGTTGTGAAGCTCTAATCCTTCCATTGAGAATGACATCTTCCTATAGCTCATTCAACTACTCTGGAGAAAAATCATCAACTTTTGGAACCTGAATGCTTTCATCTTGATCCATAATCACAGGAGGCTCATAAAGCTTCGAATTCTCAACATTTACTATTGAATACATTTTCATGTAGGCTGGTAGATCTAAATGAAAGGAATTAGTACCAATCTTTTCTAAGATCTTGAATGATCTTGAACGGACCATATCAGATTGGCCTTAGTTTTTTACCTTCAACTTTTATTCTATTTTTTTTGATATGTAACCATACTTGATCAGCAGCTTCAAACTGATGATCCACCTGATGTTTATCGTGCCTTGCCTTATACTTGTCTTGGCTCTTCTCCAATTGTTCCTATACTACTTGATGTACATGTTGAATCTTTTGAACGAACCTTTTAGCTTTATCTATATCATCATGTCCATCTTCTTTACTTGCTTCACCAAAAAAAATTACATAGCTGATTTAGGCAAGTACCCCAAACATACTTCAAAATGATTTTTCTGAGTAGACAAATGCAAAGCATGATTATAGGCATGCTAGATATAAGGTAATTGTTCATCCCATAATTTAGGATGCTTTTGCAGTATCCTCGAAGTAGATGTACCGTTGTTTTTTTCACCACCTCTATCTATCCTTTTGTCTGCGGATGAAAATTCGTGCTCTTCTTCAACTTAGTGCCCATTAGCTCCCATAAATGAGACCAAAACTTTCCCAAAAATGAGAGCCTCGATCTGATATAATATGTGTCGAAATTCCAAAATGAACCCATACATTAGCGAATAACACATGTGTTGTCTGCTCAACTGTGGCATGTTTCTTTCATGGCATTAGAACACACATTTTGTTGAATCTATCCACTACGACATATAGATAATCATGACCTATCCTGGACATCGACAAACCCCCTACAAAGTCCATGGAGATACTTTCCCATGGATGTGAAGGTACTGAAGTGGTGTATATAGTCCTAACTTTTTGTTGCTATGCTTACTTGTGGCACACATGACACACACTTTTATATACTTGGAAACTGTCTCGTTCATTTGAGGCCAATAGTAATATCTTTGTAATTATGAAACTGTCTTACCAACCCTAAAATGACCAGAGATGGGAGATGTATCAGTTTCTTTGATTACATTCACTCTTTCATCTCTTGGTATACATAGTTTCCCAAGATGATATAACAAACTGTCATGCATATAGTAATTTGACTGTTGATTTTCCTGAGTTAATGCATCATATACTTCTTTAAAATCATCATCCCTATCATATTTCTCTACATAGTTTTCATGTGCTAAAGTATTATACTTGAGTATTGTAGATGTATTAATTACCGGTCTTGACAACATATCTGCAACCTTGTTATGAATAGCCCTCTTACACTTGATTACCAAACAAAATTGTTGTAGAAAACCCATCCACCTGAAGTGTTGTGACTGTTGTAACTTGGTCTGTGACTGCAAATACTATAATGGCCGATGGTCAGTATGAATTATTGTCTCATTTCCCATTAAATAATGCTTCCATTTCTTTACACTTTGTACCAATGCATACAGTTCCTTATCATATGTTGGATAATTAATCATAGCTTGAGTGAAAGTCTCAGAATGATAACATATAGGTTTACCTCTTTGCATAAAGACTACTCCCATGGCATATCTACTTGCATAAAAACTGCTCCTATGGCATATCACTATCATGAGAACAAAAATTTACTTGTGCTGACAAGTCTCTTCATTTTCCCTGTGCTCACTAAAGAAACATTAGTTTTGATGCGATGAGCTCTAACAATATATTCAACTCCATCCTTGAGAAGGTGATATTTATTTCTTCTCGATAGAACACAACCATTCTGTCAAATAAATATGGACTACCAAAGACAATGTCAGAAATGTCAAGAGGCACAACATATAACTTGACCTCATCAAAGAACTTAGATGTAATTGCAAACATGATCTTACACTACTTTGTACATGCAACTTAGCATTGTCACACACCCAACCTAATGGATATGGATTTTTGTGAGGTGTCGTCTTCAATCCCAACTTCTTAACAATTTCTTTAGATATTAGGTTAACTTGAGATTCACTGTCAAATAGAGTATCTACCTTAGTATGCTTGACTATAACTCTGACATGAAAAAACTCGCTTCTCTTCTTTTGATCGATATCACTTTCCATTTTGGTAGACATAATTGAAGAATTTGAATTGATAGCTAATACATCATTGCTCCCTATGGACATGATCTTGGATTCATCTCTGAAATATGACCCTAGATCCTAATGAGTTGATACAACAATCTTCTACTTCCCTTTATCCTTGAATTTCTTCGGTTGTAATTTTGGATGCAACTTCCAACATTGTGATTCCTCATGTCCCTTTTTCTTTCAATGGGAACATGTAGGTCTTTGTAATGTCCTCATTTTGGGACATTATAACATTAAAGAGTGTTATGCCTACCAGAGTAGCCAGATAGGGGTGATAGAGAGTTCAGGAGATATTGAGGGGTTTTATTGGGCCCGAGTTGCATCGTTCATCATCAGGATCCATTCCGCATAGCTTGGCTTTGGTTTCGTTGCATTCTAACGATTTATGTAATTTTGAGCTATTATGGGTCATATCTTAATTAAATTCACTAAGAAGGTCATAATGGGCATATTAATTGGAGAAACCTCTTAGTGTAATAGCTCATTAGAATCGAGAAGAAGAACATTACAGGATAAGATGACGAGAAGTGACTTTCAGTGGTCGAAGAATCCATAAGGATGGATACATCACTTTTTAGAGGTAAAATGGTTAATTAATTAATTAATTAAATGATTTATTCAAGGAATAATAAAATAAATTAAAATTCACTTGGAGGGAAAAGGTCAACAACGAATTAGGGTTTCGGGAAGCTATAAAGGAAGGGTAAAGCAACCTAATTCAGAATTATGTTATGATTTGATGTTGAGATATTTGCAGAGGAGGAGGAAATCGACCCCCTTGTTGTTTTGTGGATTTCTAGAGAAAACCACCACCATTGATTGGTTTCGGTGTTGAGAGACACACCCTAGCCTATTGAAGATACCATCCAAGTATTTCACCATGCATTACAAGTATCTAGTTCAGTGATTGCGCAAGGGTTAGAGAGAGGGTTTGTGTGGCCGCTTGAGACAGTTCAGTATTTGGTCCATTCCTTCCAACCCATTAAAGAGCCAGCTAGGGTGCACCTATTGAGCCACTTGTCGTCATTTTCTGATGGTGGAATCTCCCAAAAAGCAGAAAACAATCATTTAGGGAGGAGCTCTTGAGGAAGCACATTTGGGGTTCTAGGGGACATTCCAGAGAAAATCTGAGGAAACCCTTCTGACCCATTGCAGAGGAGGCCATGACAATCGTTTTGAGCTATACATCATCATATTCCACCAGTGGAATCACTAGGGCACACTCCTACAACCCAGGAGGTGCGAAAACCCCCAGGGGGTGACATACGAAGCTTCAGAGGTCAGATCTTCAGTCCGACAGTCATAAGGATCAACTTAGAGGCTAGGGTGCTTCTTTTGAGACAGATTTGAACTCATTTCGATGGGTATCGCCATTAGGGCGAGTTTTCCAGATTCTACAGCAGTTACCATGAGCTGCCATACTACTTTTTGTCAATATATTTGTCCATGCACAGACCAACATTCATTCTTCTAACCACAGGTATTTCTTATCAGTTGATTTTTATTCTAGTGACGATCCATGAGATCTAACTGATGATTAGTATATCTACTTCCAATTATTATTGTATTTCCTTCTTTTTCCGCATTATATGTATCAGTGAGTTGTTTTGTCCTTATTTTGCATGCATTGTCTTATACTGCTAAAACACTTAATGAATTGAAACACACATGCAAAAATTACCAAGAATGTTCACACAATAACTCAAACACATTCAAAAACCCCCAGAGTATCAGATTCAGTGGTAAAACTGTAGTTCAACAATAGATATCCAGATCAATTGGATTAGGGATATTTCAATGGTATCAGAGCCTTCTTCCTGCCATCCTTTGAAGAAGTGTTTATCATGACCCCATGATTATGGGAATATGTGAAGAATACCCAGAGGGTCGAGGACATATTGGGGACGAGTACATTTAGTACCGCAGAGGTCATAGCAGAGATAGGAGAGATAGAAACCGAAGGGATTACAACCCTTTCCACACTCAGTCAGATACAAAGCCAGAGATAGATGACATAGAGCATATCTGTTTAGACACAGAGGCCAAGATAGAAGGGACTATGGGTGATAGGCGTGAGACACCTGAGGGCAAGAGGAAAGGCCCTGAGATACATTTTGACATTACGCAGGACATGTTGAATGACCTAGCTAGGGGATAGAGAGACCTGTTGATTGCCATACAACATATGAAACTTAGTGCACAGATGCTCCAGCATAGCATGAGCACTATAGGTGCCAATGCCACAGGAGGGCCTAGTGGTTCAAAGAGGAAACAAACAGGACAAAAAGGACATGATGAGGAGTTTGCAAATTGTTTGAGACAACATCAGGAGCTTGGTATGAAATTTCATGATGACATGTCATTCAAGGATTTTTGCACCATCAAACATCTTGAGTGGTATGAACCCCAACTATCAGGGGACAACAAAGGGAAGGTGCACATTGTTGAGGTACACTATGATAGTGAGGATGAGGAGGTGCATGAGAATGCAACCACCTATGCCTATTTAGAGCAGTAAGATGAGGCTAGTGACTCCTGTGCATCTGAGGGACAGTTGGATGGACAGGATGATAGCGCATGTTCTTCATTTTCCCTACCAGGCAGTGTTGAGACTTCAACACTTCAACATAGTGATGACACTTGTGAGGATTCATATGTGTTGGCACTTGGATGTGATGAGATTAGCTAGTTGGATGACCAACCCTTGGGTGCAGATGTGGCTTCCAGGAAGTCATGTATGGAGGTTGATGAGCTTCCTATGATGAGTGATCCACATTTTTCATCTTCTCAGTAACCTATGCTAGCCATGACACATGAGGATATCAGTGGCATTCCTGATATGGTAGAGGAGCCTTGTGTGGGGATTGTACACAAGCGACATATGGACCTATAGACCCAAGAGGAGAGGTATGGATTGGAGTTAGTTGACCTTACACATACCTATCAGTATGAGGAGAGTGAGTCACCACTCTTGGAAATTCCATTGGTGGACCAGGTTGTGGAGACTGACAGATTGTTGGGACACTTACTCCCAGGATCGATCTACAATGATGAGGATGCACTCCTTATTGGTCGGGATAACCATAGCACGTGTCGGGACACATTTGTATGGGATCCTAGCACATATGATATTAGTAGGGTGAGTGCACAGGAGGATACAATTGTCCATAAAGGATATAGTGTGATTCATATGGGGGTCGCAGTTGGTGATGGTGTGCAGTGGCATATAAGAGGACTCAATAGCATAGTGGAAAGTGGGCAATTCAATACCTTATCTTTTGAGGAGTGTGTTGTTGAGGATTACATTATTGCCACTAGCAGTGAGAGGCATGAGGTTGCACCTCAACAGGGTTGTGATCAGGGGTCACGACACTTGACAAGACAATTGAAAGTCAACGAGGATAGGATCATGGTAGCCACTAGATGCATTGATGATACACACAGTACATTGGTGGCAGGTTATTGTTGGAGGGCCTCGATGGAACATGATAGTTCAGATAGAGGACTTTCCATTGATGAATTCCATACACTCATGGAGAGAGTGACTGTGATGAGGTCTGACTACCAATAGTTATTGATGGATAGGGATTACCTATTGGAGATTGGCAAGATGTATCACAGGGCACTGAGGGATCAAGAGGTTGAGGTGGACCGACTCACTCATGAGTTGGTGAGCACACGAGGATTCTTGGAAGGAGCATAAACAACCCTTCAAGAATCAGAGTCCAGATTAGATGAGCTCCTTGAGGAGACTAGTTAGAGATACACTATATCTATATCAACAGAGAGTAAGATATGTTCCTCAGTTACATTACTGGAGGATGTCCAAGTGTCACAGGGGCCACCATTCATGGGTAATTCTAAGACAATCGTTCATACACATACACATGAGGATTCCAGAGCTAAGGGAAGTTACAAGGACACTTTCATTTGTGTTCCAGGATTGGTTGATATCCACACAGAGGTTGATTCGACAAAACACCTTGGACATATGATGATGAGAGAGATGTACAGTGGGATTCATGGGGACGCATTGGATTGCAGGGAGGAGACACACTTAGTGAAGCATGGAGATTCCTCTCCCTTTCAACAACACAGTTCTGGGAGATCACCATCATAGTAGCAACAACTATCTGAGTGATGATGGAGGGAGAGTGATTGACCAGCAGTTTGTGGAGTTATTATTGTTGTATCTGATAGTTGGAGTTTAGACGATTATTCACCATGGGTGCTAGTGGAAGATTTTTGGGTCCAATCCTGGGGATTGACCAAAGCATATGATACTTTCCAGTCCTAAAGTCAGTTACATATGTTTTTGTTAGCTTTTCCCGATACTTTCATCATTGACAACAACATAGAGGGAGATAGAAAGTGGAAGGGGACATGGAGAGTTGGTAGGCCGAGACCACCTGGCATGAGTGTATTTATTGCATACAGCAGGATAGGGGTGGATCATCAGAGACAGACAGTTGAGACCTTGGGTGTGATGGTGAGAATATTAGGTCGTGGGATAACAAATATCTCAGAGGGTGACACAGATTCAAATTCTCATTAGGATGAGGATGGAGGGCTTCTGACAATTATCATTATGACACCTAAGCAGTTAGTAGGGATTGGAAGTGATGAATTTAAAAATTTTCCAAGGGATCTGGTAGTCCATTTGGTTAGTGGGTTGTTTCATCTTATGATGGCCCAGGTTGCGCTAGAGAGCAACATACTTCACTCTTGGATGGTTTTGAGAGGGCTTGTAGGGAATTTTTCTATGTGGCGAGATAGGTTCTCCTTATTGATACTCATGATCGAGTATGGAGGTGGTTGGGCAGATGATGATTCCACAAAGATACCTTTATAGTTTCAGCTTCTTGACAGTAGGCCCAGTTTTCACAGGTATTTCAGCATGAGGATCCAGGAGTGGGGGATCCAATATGTATATTTTGAGAAGACAGTCATGATCATAGTTGTGCAGTGTCTGTGTGATGATCCCTGTTAGAGGCTAGCATGGGACCCCGAGATTACAGTGCTGGGCATTTCATTAACTGATGGACATGAGTGGATCTTTGCTGGGGGAAGTCACTTTGAATTTCCAGTGAGCTTCAGTATTGGGTGGATCACATCACTTGTTGGTGATTCGTTGAGGTCTTGTAGTATCTCACTATGGCAGGAACACATTTAGTTGGTGGAGGATGTGTTGGGGTTGGTACTGTATTGGAGGACAGACTCATTTCAGGTTGAGACCGTGTGTTATTTGTAGGAGACTCATGGTATTGATATGTTACTGGAATATATTTCACGAGGCATTTCAGTTCACATTCTGATATGGGATCCATGGATTGGAGTGCTTGGTAGTTCAACGTTTGATGGAGTTGAGTTTCGAGTAGAGTGGTTGCTCGGGGATTGACTGAGATTCTTTGGCCATTGATTATTCTACTTATCAGGAGCATGTGTGTCTCATGCGTGGTGAGCACCTGGAGAGGCCACATCTTGAGGGGAGTCTACCTTGTGCCACACAGGTGGATATGGGACCTCGATATCATATGTAGTTGGATTCACTTATTGCTTGAGGACAAGCAATATTTCGGCAGGGAGGACTATAATGTCCCCATTTTGGGACATTATAACATTATAGAGTGTTATGCCTACTAGAGTAGCCAGATAGGGGTGACAGAGAGTTCAGGAGATATTGATGGGTTTTATTGGGCCCGACTTGCATCGTTCATCATCAGGATCCATTCCGCATAGCTTGGCTTTGGTTACGTTGCATTCCGACGATTTCCGTAATTTTGAGTTATTATGGGTAATATCTTAATTAAATTCACTAAGAATGTCATAATGGGAATATTACTTGGAGAAACCTCTTAGTGTAATATCTCATCAGAATCGGGAAGAAGAAAATTATAGGAAAAGATGATGAGAAGTGACTTTCAGTGGTTGGAGAAGCCATAAGGATGGATAAATAACTCTTTAGAGGTTAAATGGTTAATTAATTAATTAATTAAGTGATTTATTCAAGGAATAATAACATAAAGTAAAATTC
>JZKD02S1590425.1:0-10218 GCA_000966675.3 Picea glauca | reverse complement strand
TGAATTAAAATATATAGAGTATTCATGTCTAATCTATAATTAACATTTTTTAATTATAAGATATTCAAATAATATTATGTTGCAATACATTCAAGGATACAAACAATGGTTATTTAGAAACATTTGTGGTAGCAAAACCAAATGGTTTTATTGTTTTTGGGACAAATAGTTAATGCATTTATGTAAATTCCCATATTTCTTGAATGAATAAAAATTAGACTTTCTAAACAAGGTTAAAAACTTCATCACTTAGATCAAGTAGGTAAGGAAAAAGAATGAGCAAAGGAAAGAAATAGAGGAATTAAAAGTTACGAACAAAAATATGGAAGGAATTATTCATAATGTCACAAGAGTAAAACGAAAAATCCCTATTCTTAACAATCTTAACAATTATTGGTCTCAAAGAAGAAAAATAAGATATTGTAGAAAAGACCAATGGATTTTACAAGCACACTATGCACATTCAAAAGCCAAACAAAGTAAATGTGTTTCAAGTTAAGACCAAAAATATGGAAGGAATTATTCATAATGTCACAAGAGGAAAATGAAAAATCTCTATAATTGGTCATGATAGGATATTGTAGAAAAGACTAATGAGTTTCAGAGGCACAATATGTACATTCAACAACCAAACATAGTAAATGTGTTTCAAGTTGGGAGGAAAGCAGAAACATAATGCGATGTGATTATGAAGTTTTGAGCTATGACTTCACAATATAAGGATTTTTTTGGATCAATGAAGATTTAACGAGGACCAATTTATTAAACGAATTGAGGAATGGGTGAAGGTCAAGGTAGAAAGAGAAGTTGGTAAAATCATATATAAAAAAACTGGGATAATCAATAAAAGGAAAATTGATAGCCCCGTTAAGAGATAATGGGAAGCGTAAGGAATAATGACCCCAAGGAGTATTCCTGACCCAAGGATTTGTACTTGGAACAATAGTGGTTTATCTCTATACAAGGTGGACACTAAATATAATATCTTTTGAATACTATTTATCCGTTAGTCATCTTGAAACTTGGGAGTGTGAAGGTCCGTTAGTCATCTTGAAACTTGGGAGTGTGAAGGTAGGGAAATTCTTAAGGTACCATAATTTTTTAAACACTCTTTATGGAATCCCAATGATAATATTAGAGGAAGGCAAAGTATTCATGTATATGTTATGAAAATAAGATATTTGTAATCTGACTTGATAGTTTATATGGATTAAAGTGAAGAGAGGTTAAGAAAATATTTTTATTGCTACTTTTTCCTTTTCAATGTTCAATATTTAAAAGGTTGGTTCTATCTTAGGATGAACCTTATATGTACCCAATACATGGTATTTCCAATTTTTTACAAGTAGGAGATACAATTTCATTTAGATATTTTAATGTTAAGACATGTTGTATTTAAGTAGATATGATAAAGGGTAGAGATCCCATGTGGCAAATGGAAGAAATTGATATGAAGGAATTAAGAGGGAAGCATTAGTATAAGATTTCAGAAGATACACGAAGCATTACAATGATGGGTAAACATTTACTATTTTTATGTAGTTTCTGTAACTTTTTGATTTATAATGGTTACCTCACATATTATTTGGATAGGAGTATACACAAGTCAAATAAATTAGGGAGTAAGTGCGGTGGACTATTCGACAACATAAGAGAGAACAATTTACTAAATGAGTAATTTTGGGATTGGGATTAAACTTCTAGAATGCCCTCATATGCCCATTTTTGTTTGTCTTAGAAGAGTAAAAGATAATGTTTAAAAAATACTATATGGAGATTAAACTATAAATATATAAATTCCTTTTTTTCGGTAAACTATTCCTAATATTTATATTACCATCGTAAGAGTATACAAAAACTCATTGCTGGCCTGCCACTAGGGAAACCAAACCAACATCAATGCATCAAACTGTCTTAGATAATATGGAAATAATGTCTTTTGAACTTAAAAGTATGGTAGAGTATACAAAAACTCGTTGCTGGCCTGCCACTAGGGAAACCAGACCAGCATCAATGCATCCAACTGTCTCAGATAATATGGAAATAATGTCTTTTGAACTTAAAAGTATGGATATAAATGAAAGTAATATTATTCTTTGTATCTAAAACAAAATCTTTGTACTGATTTTTTCTATGTTGATAAAGATGAGGTGGGATTAAAATCCCAAGACCTCCTAAATTAAACAACATAATAAGGAACTTAAAAAGAATTATAATTGAGTAGAGGGTTGGCCCTCATATGGAGGTACTTGTGCATTAGGTAGAGTGACATGTGAGAGGTCCAATCCCACTATATTCTTAGACATCGGGTTCATTTTGTAGTTGTGGAGCCAAATTTGAGCTTGGATTTTTTCGATCTAGAGAAGTATTTCATTTTTTTCATCTTTACAGTCCACCAAAACACGTCCCAAAAGGAGATTCATGTGTCAATAAACTTCTGTTGTCTTCAAGTATTGAGAAACCCAACATCTAGTGTTCCCTATGTTCGAGATCCATGAGTTGATTGACTCAAGGATGTCGTCATTATAGACAAAGCATCATATAACTCGAACATTGACCTCTACGAGGTCTATCTTATATTGGATGTGGGGAGGAGTATTCATGATATAAGAGTCAACCTATTCTTCTGTCGCAGCTGCAAGACGAGTGCTTGATTATCATGGAAGGTTTCAGGAGGATCCTCCTCGAGCACACTGGGGAATTCAACCACAGGCCATTAGAGTTTGGGTAAGAAGGACAAGGGGTAGGTAGAAGGGTAGACGAAGAGCCAAAGAAGAGGGAATAAAGAAGAGGTGAGGGAAGAACAAAAGGAAGGTAAGGTGGCAGAGCCAAATGAGTTGGACAACAGGGATAAAAGCGACGAGCACTAAAACAAAGAAATAATTGGAGGTATCACCATTATGATTGTAGGGGATACAAGTAATTACAATTAATGTAGATAGAGCATCCATAATAAAGAGCCATACGAGATTAACATACCAGGTGAAGGAGAGGTACCGTCGGTGTATCATGAATAGAGCATAAGCAGGATGACCACAAGGAACTGTGAGCCAAAAATCACATGGCATTGAAGTGGACTTAATATCCATTAAGTGAGGTGAAGGGGGTATGAATAGGGTGGAAGGAACTTGCAAGTGAAGGGTACACGTGGCATCTCCATGGGCGGTATTTTCCCATCACCCAATTCAGGGGAATGTAGTTTTTTTTTGAATGGGGACAAATCAATAATTTCACATGGTGTATCTATTTCAAAGAAATGAGAAATATTTTAACAAATGGGTGAAATTAAATACTTTCAAATTTGTAAGATAAAAACCTAGTTAGAGACCTTCTAATGACCTTTATGATGAAGAACGCCTATCCACATGAAAAAAATATAAATTGCTAGCCTAGATGAGAATATCCAATGTATACAAAAAATGTTTGTGCGGGAAATAATAGTCTTTCATACAAAATAACAAGATCTAGCTGACACTTTCACACATCATCCAAGAAAACGTTATGAAAAAAAATACATTCAAAGTCCTCTTAGCCAGGTAAGATGCACGAGGAAGAAATAAATTCATATATATGTTCAATCTATGATAAACACATTAAAGGAAATGATTCCAACATGGATTTCTCAAGTGAAAAAACAAAGATGATTTCAAAAGAAGATATAGAGGCATTGGTTAAGAATGTTTCTAATGGAAATGCACACTATACTCATTGTTTAGCAATTGAAATGATAAAATGGTGAGGTACGCCTTTTCTTATGCTTCTCAAGGATATACTCAATCATGCCATATGACATGTGTTTACCTTAGACTAACATGTTATAAAAGTGATACCCATTCAAGAATGGTGTTCATATGAATAATGTGAGAAATTATAGAATCAACATGGTTAGTAGACTCTTTGGCACCATTCTCTATTGGAAAATAAATAAATGGGTAGAATAAAATAGTGTCACACTCTCCTTCTCAAATTGTTTTTTAGCTTAAGTATTCAACCATTGACCATGTGGTAATGCTTAAGATTTGTTGTCATGAAAGTGCATTGGAGAAGGCATGTTTGGAGAACAATGTAGTAAGCGAGGAAGAAAAACACGCCACATTTTGAGGAAAAGCGACGCACACGACAAGATTTGCGAAAATCTGGCACAAATGTGGACAAACCTATCCTAGTTAGGGTTAGGTTTTTAGGATGAATTGTAAGGGTTTATAAACTATTTTTGTAATATATATAAGGGGTATGAGGGAGATTAGAAAAAAGAGGAGAACCTGTTTTGGAGTCTTTGTGAGTTCGAGTATGTTTTGAGAGTTGTAGAGATCATATGAGGTCGAAGTAGTTGAGGGTCAAGTCGCAAGCTATGGAACTTTGTGTGATCCCGATACGCCTCACTACTCTAACCATGATGCAATGCACACAACACCCTTTTGATGAATAAGAATAAAGAAGCCAAAGGTCTTTGTGGACGTAGCCCCAGGGGGGTGAACCATAGTAAAACCATGTGTGCAATTTGTGTTAATGTGTTATTGGTTCTGCAGTTATCATTGAAGTATTAGATAGATGAATGGATGATTTTTTTACAGTGTGCCTTAGATTAAATATGCAAATGAATGAATGAATGAATGAATGGATTTGATGAATAGTATAATAGAATGCATGGTGAAGTAGAAATAAGAAGTAAGAAGAACATCCCCCAATCCCTTCCATGATTGTAGACATCTGCATCCTGCAGTCCCCCATAAACCATCTTGGGTGAGACTGCATTATGCAATTTGTGCATAGTGTAGCCTTTTGGTTTACCAGAAGGGCCGATGGTGATAAGGGTTTTGTTGGAGAACTAAGGTAGAACCCAGGTCAGTCCATAAGTCAAACAAATGGTTCTGTTTCTTGCTAAAACTCATAAGGAGAGCCAGGAAGGTGTTTGGTAAAGAACATGCAATGGTATAAAGGGATGTTCAGGCCATGGAATCATACGAAGAAAGATATTGAAAGATGGTCAGAGACAAAGTAGTTGGCGTTTGCGTAGAAAGACAATAAGGGTTCCAGGTATACACCGCGCCAGTAATTACAAAGGTATGTGTTTACCGATTTGCATTAAGCATATTTTTGTTTCTTTCCACAGTTATTATAGGAGTGGTTGTTAAGGTTGAAGGAAACCCATATGACTAACTGAATTAGGCCAGTAGTGTGGGCTACTGAAAATATCGTGCAGTTGGAAAGAGTTAATAATAAATTCACATGTGCAATAGATTTTTGGTTAGATAACATTACTGCGGGGTTTATCACTGAGTTTGCAGTAGATACAAAAAATTCATACACTGATGCAGAGTGGGATTTCTTTATGGGACCGATAGGGAGGTACATCAGGTCACTCTACACATCGATCAAGATATTACTACATGATAAAGGCGTGATGACCATGGAATCAAATAGATAGATCACTCTACGCGCATGGGGGGGTTGGGGGAAGAACTAAGGAAGATATGAGAACTGGAGAAGGATATGGAGAGTAGCCAGAATAAAGAAGCAATGGACCCTGTCATTATGGATGATGAACAAACCAGGGAAATCATAAGAAGTGTAGGTGTGATGCATGACGGATGACCCTACCAATATAGGATGAATAATAAGAAGAGGGATATAGTGGAGAGAGAGGGATTGGATAGTGATGAGGAAGAGGTAGAGGATATTCGTGCCATGGGGAATATTGAGAATATATTGTGCACCACATATGAGAGGAAAACCATAGGTCATGGGTTCGGCAAAAAAAAATGCTCTCCATTCCATATTTGAATTAGTGTGAAACCCACAACCCCATGTGCGACTAACAAAACTGAAGAAGAAAAAGAAGTTAACCAACAAGTTATTAGTAGTAGAAGAATTTTTTAGGATGTGGGTCCAGTAGCAGAAGTGCAAGTTTAACAAGTAGTAGTCAAGTCTCTACATCGCGTAGAGATGTGGGCAGAAGCTTACATCAGATCAATGCAGTCGTGGATGGACGACAAGGTGAACACCAATCCACTGTAGTGGAAATTGAAGGTAAAATTCACAATGCTCATATTTATGTTTTAATTGATCGAGGAGCTACGTTGAGTTACATCGCTCCTGGTGTAGTGGATTCAAATAAACTTAAGAAAACAAGACATGCAAAATCTTGTCTAGTACAACTAGCAACAAGAACAAAAAGAAAAGTAGTCGATTTTATTTATGATTGTGAGTTCAATTTAGGTGGTCAAAACACAAAGAAAAATCTGAACATTCTACCGTTAGGATCTTATGACATAATTATTGGAATGGGTTGGTTAGAAAGGCATAAAGCAGTGTTAGATTGTTATGAAAAATCACTCAGGTATAAAGACGAAAATGACATTGTTAGGACAATTCAAGGTATATAAAAGCCAATCTTATTTAGACAGATTTCAACAATCCAATTTAAGAAATGCATGAGAAAGGGTTGTTAGATTTATGCCATTCAAGTAACAAATCTATTGGAAAAAGAAAACAAACCTAACTTGGAGGATTTTGTTGTCTTGCATGATTTCAAAGATGTGTTTGTTGATGAAATACCTGAATTACCCCCAAGGAGACAGATAGACTTTTCTATCGACCTACTACTTGGTTCAGCCCCTATATCTAAAGCACCCTACCGAATGAGTTTATTGGAATTAACATAATTAAAAATTCAACTACAGGAATTATTAGACAAAGAATATATCAGACCGAGTGTTTCACCATAGGGAACACCAATCCTTTTTGTTAAAAGTAAATACGGAACCCTGAGATTATGCATTGATTACAAAAAATTAAAGAAAACGACTATTAAAAACAAGTACCCCTTACCTAGGATCAATGATCTATTCGATCAAGTAGGTGGGGAAAAGATTTTTCTAAATTGGATTTAAGATCTGGTTATCACCAGGTTAGAATAAAAGATGAGGACATAAGTAAAAAAATATTCAGAATGAGATATGGAAATTATGAATTTGGTTTATACCATTTGGACTCACTAACGCGCCAGCCACATTTATGTGTTTAATGAACAATATTTTCAATCGGTACTTGGACAAGTTTGTTTTGATATTTATTGACGATATCCTAGTGTATTCTAAAACATAAGAAGAATACGAAGAGCACCTAAGGATAGTTTTGCAAACTTTAAGAAAACACAAACTGTATGCCAAATTCGATAAGTGCGACTTTTATCAGAAGAAAATACAGTACCTAGGACATGTAATATCTAAGGAAGGTATTGCAATCGATCCTGAGAAAATAAGAGCCATCATGGAATGGAAAATTCCTAAGGATATAGCGGATATCCTGATCCAGGTGGATATCGGTGGCCACCCACCTTTTCCAACTGGCTCAAAACAATTTTCTGGCAGTTTTGGTAATTTACTATTTTTAGCAGTTTTCACTTCTGGAGTTGTTTTGAGGCCCTAAACGATGTTTGTTTGGGAATTTTTTTCTGCAATATATGATTTCATTTTATATTTCATCTAAAATGAATCTCCTTGATGATACCTTTCCAACGGGCTATCATACGCCTAAAACGGAGATCGTATGCAAAAGTTACGACCCTAGGAAGTTGATGTACTAACTTACCCAAACGAGGCCCACATGACTTTTGGCACTTCATCTCCTAGGGTTAGGTTTTTGGATGTCTAGATATTTTGACATTCCTGCTTATTGTAAAAAGGCCTTCAGATCCTCATTGTAATCATCTTCTTGCGAACGCAAGTAGCCGTCACATCTCTTCTCAGGGATAAGATGCCACCATTCTAACGAGTATTTCACTCTGTATTTTTATAGTCTCTGTACATTTATTTCATTAATAGAAATCATGTATTACTGTATATATGTGTTTATTGTTGCATCTCTGATACATTTCTGTTATATTATTGAATATCTGCGACATCTCTGTGCATTTCTTTATTATATCTCTGCTCTCATTTCGTGCCGAAAAAAAATCTGGATCAGTGGTATCAGAGCAGGCTGTTCTTGATTGTTTTTCAATTCATGTCCCCGACGAGGTTTGAGTATAGAAATTTGGGTCTCGAGCTTGTCTCTCTTTAATACAATCTCTCTCACATTCCCAAGAAACCCTCCATGGTGGAAGAAAAGAAAAACGATGGAGCAGATGATCCTATAAGTTTGTTGCTTGAGCAAGCTCTCACACGACAGAGGGATGAAATGATGGAGAATTTTTCCCACATCCTTCAACGCCTCCCTATAGCATCAGGCACATCTTCATCAAGCATCCACTTTGGAAGAACCTCGCCTTTTAAGGTATAGGTCAATTTTGATATTCCTATATTTGAAGGCCAGATAGATGCAGATGCCCTAGATAAATGGTTAAATCTTTTAGAAGGTTATTTCTCTGTTCACAATTTTTCCAACAGAGAAAAGATCATCTTCACACTCCTTAAGGCTCTCCCCCATGTCAAACATTGGTGGGAAACTTACTGGGAGAAGAGTTCCACATAGGAGTCTGGAATATATGGGGCCGAGCCCACTTGGGATTTTTTGTGTGGATGCGGTGAAGGAACAATATTACCCTGTTGACAACTATGAGGACCAATACATGAGATGGACCACACTGTGACAAGAGAGGGGCCAAGTAGTTCCAATGTTCACTAATACCTTCCATACCTTGTGCACCAAGATGGGTATCAAAGAGTCTGAATGAAATTTGGTTCTGAAATACCATTGGGCTCTACACAGATACATCCAGACTGAAATGGATTTTCTGGTCATCTCATCACTCAATGCTGCTTATCGATATGCTGTTAAAATCAAGCAAAAATTTAAGCACCAGAATAAATGGGAGTTCGGGTCTGCAAATCTGCAACACCAAAGTATTCCAAAGACCCCCCTAACAAACACTCTCTCAAAAACCAGTCCAAGCCATAGGAAAAGAAGAGCCACGGGAAGACAAAGAAGGACACTGGAAAATGGTGCGATTTCCACAAAAGACCCTGGAACAACACTGAAATGTCGCTAAAAAAATTCACTGGTGGCTGAGATCAAAGACAAGGAGATGAACCCTGATTCAGAATCTGATTCTGAAAACACTGGTAAAGGAAAGATCATTGATGCAGACCTCACTGCTATTGTTGCGACCACAACAATTCAACCAGAAGAACCAATAGATCCTAAAGAGGGGGAATGCCTTTTTCATTCACAGATGTGAATGAAGGGGACCCCGATGCATTTTATCATTGATAGCGAAAGCTAGAAGAACCTCATCTCAGAAGAGGTCATCAAACAGTTTGGATTGTCGACAACACCACACCCATATCCATAAAACATTGGGTGGCTTTGCCAAGGAAGAGATCTCCGTGTTAGCCAACCGTGCTGATTGTCATATGACATCCAACCCTTCAAGGATGAGGTATTATGTGATGTTGCCCCACTGGATGTATGTGATTTTCTCTTGGGCCAACCATATATGTGGAGACTCCATGTTGTTTATGAGTCTCGACCTCGTAGTGTCATTGTTACTTTGGGGGTCATCTCTACAGAATACCAGAGGTAGTTCCAACTATTGCTCCACCTAAAAAGTGTCGCAAGGTAGTATCTCATACTGCAAAATTCATCTTCTTCACAATCTATTCAAAAGGGGAACATAAGGACACTACAACCACTATAGCCTCGCCCCAGGCACCTTCTATCCAATAGAAGCAGTTCAACAAGGTTGCAACAAAGAACAAAGATTCCTTATGCACATTGTCCTATCATGTAGCTCAAATTTTTGAACAACCTCAGCCTCAATAGGTTCGTGATAGACTTCCACAAACTGAGCAACGCGACGTCTCCAACAAGGCAAGCAACTCACCAAGATTCAGATTCAACAAATGTTTTTTCCTCTCCCCCGGGCACTCAACGCAATGGAGACCATTGATTCCTAAGGAGAGAGGATTTATCTAGGTGGATATTGGTGGTAACCCACCTTTTCCAACTGGCTCAAAACAATTTTCTGGCAATTTTGGTAATTTAATATTTTTATCAGTTTTCACTTCCAGAGCCGTTTTGAGGCCCTAAACGATGTTTTTTTGGGAAAAAATATTTTCAATATGTAATTTCCTTTGATATTTCACCTAAAATTAATATCTTCGACGATACCTTTCCAACGAGCTATCATACGCCTAAAACGGAGATCGTATGCAAAAGTTATGACCCCGGGAAGTTGATGTACTAACTTACCCAAACGGGGCCCACATGAATTTT
>JZKD02S1590414.1:0-10218 GCA_000966675.3 Picea glauca | reverse complement strand
ATTGAGCATATATAGTGCGTGGCTATCTTTGAAACAAAAGACTTCCCTGGGTTGATAATTTATGTTTCACTTGGTTGTTTGAAATTAATTAAGCAATTATAGTGACCAACACAAACTTGATAGATATATAACTAAATAGAAATCATGAATAAGCTGTCTAATCTTGGAGAAAACCTCCCTCGATCTTAAGGAGAAACAACGAAGTCAACATTGACTATGTTGCTACTCGGTTGGATCGAGGGATGTTTTGTCCAATATTAAACGAATCCAATAAATTTTTCTCTATTCAATAGGGCCAACCACGTGAAGGTGGAAGCTCCTATGCCCCCTTCCCCCCCCCCCCTCACATCACTCTCAATTCTCCAATACCCAATGTATATTCTACTAGAAAACATGCATTAAAAATATTCAAAATTTATAAAAAGTGATTGTAAAGCTAAGATAAAATAAGTACAAAGTTGTTGGATTTCCTTTTTCTTTGAACATAAGTACTACAAACTAATAGAATTGGATTTTTTTATCTATCTATCCATATTTTACTAACCATCTATATTTCATATTTAACTAACATAAGTACAAGAAAATATGCAATAACTCATTTAAAGGCAATGCAACAAAAAGTATGCAAGAACTCATTCAAAGGAACATGTCATAAAAAATAGTTTTTATAAATGAGGTTTATCATCCAAAAATGTTCGAAGTATACTAGTTATATGTACATCGATCTATCTTATAATAATATTATACATCATCATTTTTTTAGGTCTCTTATGTTATTTCCAGTTCTTAATTAAATCATCAACATACACATCCTCATTTTCTAGGGTCTCTTCAGAAGATGATTGTGCTTGAGTCCTCTCATGCATAGCACATCTGGTCTCGTACTCACGGCGTGTAGGCCGCTATGAGGGGGAACCACCTACAAAAACAAAAAATATTAAATTTATATGGCCAATTTTTAAATATCATTGAAGTAGTTCACTAATATTAAAAAAAAAACTATGCAATGTAATTATTTACCTAGTGCATTAGTCGGCATCATTGGAATGGATGCCATGTACTTGTCTTCAGGTGTAGGAGCTTCAAGAACGACATTCTCTGCCATTGAAACCACAAAATTTATAAGGACACAATCGTGAATGTATAAGTAAAAAAAAATAGAAGTACAAAATTCATAACTACAAAATTATTAAGTATATGATTAATATACAATCATATTACCGTCATTCACCTCAGTCGTAGGAACATCATGGGGCTGCACCCCACTGAAATGGGGCTGATTGGGAGCACCATGTTGTGGCGACACTACGTGCTATAAATGCATTGTTCTTCAGTACTAATGGGCTCATTGATAATGCTTCTCCCCTGGTTAAAACAAAGTAACACATTAAATTTATGGACGACATCAAACATGGATGTATTTTATAAGTAATGAAATGTTAATGTGGATTGATTTTTATTTACCTTATCTTGCAAACTAGATCTTGGGGTCTACCCCATGCTTTTCCGATGTTCGATGAAATATTGATAGCCATACCTGTAACCAATCTAGAGGTCTTCCTCCGTGGTTTCAGTTATGAAGTCGTCGCCCTGCATTGTATAAGAGTATGTATTTTTAATTTTATTGGCTGCAATTACCTGAAAGTTGGAAGGCGATACAAATAATATTTTTAAGATGTTTGGGTACCTACAATTCATGACTGTAACTTCATGTAGCCTCCCTGGCCTAGCTTGTGTTGGCCATGTTTGGAAATCCTTGGTTTGGTGTCCTTCAAAGTGTTAGGAACCCTATCATCAAAAGTTAAAAGTATGTTATATACCACACTTTTATTTAGATCTAAAGAAAATTAAAGGTATTGAATTCAAAATGTAATTTACCTTGGGGTACCAGTTGGTATTTTTCCTTCTTTTCTCAATTTTTTTCCTTTGCATCCTCAATGAGCACCTTCCAATCCTTATCTAGAAACATGGGAAGATGCTCATACCTAGGGTTCTTTTGCAAGTTAACCCTATACACATCTTGCATAGATTTTAAATATTGACCAGCTAAGGAGGTGGTCGCTTTTTTATTGAAGGTGTCTACTCCAAAGAGGCCTTTAAGATAATACACAAGTTTTTCTTTGAGGTTGAAATTCTAGGAATTCCACCTCATGTGTATGGTTGACCCAAAAATCACCAATGCCTTGGTCTCCAAGTGCGTATAAAAATGGTCATTTCCTACACGCAAAAATATATGATCATTAATTTAAAAATAATAATCTAGATGATTTATGTTTGAGATAAACAACATGAAATGTTTAAAATATTAAAAAATACCTGGGAGTCTTATTTGATTTAATGGAAGTCCTTCCTCATTGACCATAAATGTGCATGGAAGGGTCCCCGTGCTAGTAACACATTTCTCGCCAAGAAATGTAACCATATAATCCACATCATCAGGCTCATCTCTGTCACCACCTCCAGAGCTTGATTGTGTGGCTTCTTGTGGGTGTGTTTCATGGCTCCCATCTAAAGGTGTGGAAGGTGGAGAATTAAATAGCCTAGAAGGTATACGAGGTACCACATTAGGAATATGTGGCGTCTGTGCAGCGTCACTACTACCAACATCGGGTTGAACAGACTCCAAATGACTCTATATAAGAAAGAAAATGTTTTTTCATTTAGATAATGAAAAAGTTAAAAAACAACTTTCATAATTGAACTTATGACATTGAAAAATCAATTTAAATTATGGTTATTACCTTATATGTTCTAAGTTGTGTCATAACAAGTGTGATCCTTTGTTTGACCTCAAGATTTTGATCTTCAAGGTCTAACAAGCGAACAAGTTCATTGTTCACTTAAATGATCTTTTTTTGTACTATTACCATCGGGTCGGGGGATGAATAAAACTCCTCCTCATTGGGAGAATCATGAGAATCATGGCCCATAGACTACACATTTCAACAAAATAAATATTATTTCACTTATATAAACAAATAAAATAATCGATCACCACACAAATAAAATTATATAAACAAATAATAAATTCACGTATAATGTAAGTCGAAATTGTTAATCATTTACATGTTATGCGGATGACCCTTTTCCAAAATCGTCCTGTCACATTATAATATAATTAGAACCCCAAAATATTTAAAAATTTGTTAAAGATAAAAAAAATTGATTTCCACACAAATAAAATTATATAAACAAATAATAAAATTCACATTAAATGTAAATCGAAATTGTTAATCGTTTAAATGTTAAAGATAAAAAATATATATAATGAATTAAGTAGAATTTGATTAAAGAGGTGTTGCATAAGTACCCACACACTATTAGTCAGTGTATCTATTCGATTCAAATAGTAATCCACTAATAACTCTTCCCTGAGAACTATCTTTTTTATTGTGCACATGACTACCTGATTCCCTCCGTGTCCCTCATATATGCAATTCGGTTGCTTGTTTCTTGTCCTCGGTCATGTGTTGTTTATAAACCTTGTGATATTGTCGGGATCTTTAGGCCTTCCATCAATATAGATAGTCACTCCCTTATTTTTATCGTTGTTTATTAGCTGTATATAATTTTCGGCGAGTGCATATCTCTGCATACTTCACATGTACTGGACCAACCTCATCCACGATATGACAGAGTCCATCAATTCAATTACTGTATTGTATTTTACAGTTATTCCATCCATGGAAAATATCCCTGAGCCATGCAGGGAGGATGGTGCAATGCAATACGTCCTATTGTTGACAATGAAGTTAGTTTCCAACGAAGGCAGTTCCTTAGGTACCCATTATTTCACCAGATTCTTATACCTTAGTGGCACCTCTATCTCTCCTATGCTCTCATCCTCATAAGAGCATGATCCTCCTTTGGCAAGAAAAAATTACATGCATCTATGGAATTTTCTTTTGATCGTTTCACCTTTGGTCGTTGTTCGCGTATCAAATATACTAGATGCAGTCACATTTGCCTCTGTTTGTCCCGATATTCCCTCACTCGAGGAAGAAATATCTGAAAGGTACCTATTTGGTTGTACCTTCAGTCGATCGAATCAGATATATAGTTAGCCATGATTGTAAGAATATAGTGAGATATCTAAAATGCTTTTTTATATTTTGACACATTCATTAGTTTCCACTCATATGCATGCTCTCAACTAATTCAAGGTAACCAAAATTCCTATGAATATGGGTTTTCAAGAATCAAGTGTTCAAGGTGCATAGGTTGAAGTGACCATCATTATGAAAGATATTTTAGATGCATTTTTTAATATGAAAGTCATGATAAATTCACTAATTTTCCCACATCATTATCCCAAATAAGTAGACATTTTATTTAATTAATTTTGATTAAGGGTTGTCCAAAGGATTGAACCAAAGAAGATCAATGTCAATGAAACCCAAGGCATTGAAAAATTATTCCTTAATGATCATGTAATATTTACCACTAAGCAAGTGGAAATGTTTAAGAATGTACTTTCTATGTTTCACATAAAAATGTCAATATAGACCTTAAGATACCCATGCTATTTTTTGGAAGAGTTGTTCCTGACAAGTTGTGTCTTCAAGGAAATTGAAGCCACCATTAAAGATGCTTGAATTGAGAAAGACATCCAATTTCAGTGAGAGGTTTCCTTCCTCTATTAAACTTTAGGGTAGATATGTGTAATCAATAGATATGTCTCTGTGTTTTATATTATCACCATGTTTTTTTTCTGAATCAATAGATTATTTTTCCTCACTTATCTTGACAGGTTTTCTTGATTGGACAATGGAATTATGATCATAAGTGTTTCTTATGTACTCCATACTAAGATGTCTACTTTAAAAAGGTTCTAATTGTTTGCAATCATAAATTATGTTAGTATTAAAGGGACTTTGCATAGTTATATATATCTCTAGAGAGTAGATATGACTACCTCATTACAAAGAGTAGTTAGATCAACATCGACAAACCCATGTATATTTGATGCAAGAAACTATAAATCTTAAATTGCAATGGAATTATCCATTCAATGAAAAATAACTTATAGTATTTCAAATATTTGACTTGGAGATGGCACACCAATTTAAAATTCATGATCCCACTGTCTAGGTCATCTCAATGTTGGGTCAATGGATTCAGAACAATAAGTTGTCATAATCATAAGAATTCAATGATTTTTATTTACTCCATCTATCAAGGCCAATAATGTATACATTATCCATTGTGAGATATTTTCACCTCCATCCTTACACATTTAGCAATTTCTTCCAATTCATCACCAAAGGAGAAGAAGTTTAGCTAATTGAAAATTGCATGGAATGCTTTCTTACTTTCTCCATAATACTCACAAACAATCTCAAGGATTCCCATACAGAAGGATTCCCTAGTTGTTTTTAGTCCTAGACTTGCCAAAATATGTGGACATACTAATGAGAAATTGATAATTTCCATTATAGAAACAACATGTTCAAACAAACGACCCAAGATAGGAACTCCCAATCCCTCAAAATTTGGAAAACGTTTTGTAGGTTTTTTGTCTATACAATTTATGTCTCTAATATTTGGTGATAAAATATCTTTGTATTGTGAATTCCACACAAGATTCGTAGGTGGAAGGAATTTAATATTTGTTCTACATCCCATGAGAAAGCTAGTAGATACTAGAGGTGGTCTTCTAGAATCCAACTTATTTCTCTCCTCTTCAAGCAATATGTTACTAAAACTACATAAATTTGCAGATTTTGAAGTCTATTGCACTTTAGACATCTTCTCTGAGGAAATTTTGGCATTTTTCATATGGAAAACACACATCCTAGAATTGTGACAAAATTACTCCAAATATCAAGTGAGAACTAAGCCAATGACGACCATATCTTTGAAGGATATCTTTTAGCTTCTTGTCTTCCAAAATCACCTTGACTACATCCCAATTAAAATGACCTGATGATTGTGTTCTTTCTGCACCACTTGTATCTAGAAAAGGATTCTCACACTGACATTTTACAAATCTCATGATTCACTAAAGTATGAAGTTTTACAATTTTCTCTCCAAGTTGTGAGGTACTAGAAATGTGAAGAGGAAGCAAATAAACAATTGTGTCGAGAGAAGGATTACCCGTGGTACATGACCGGTTTATAGATAACCTTACTATCTTTGAGCCTATATAGTGCTAGTTGTGTAACATCACAACATGTTATTTTATTAGGCCATAGGCTATCCAATCATCCATATATACTTCTAATAATTTTTGTATGTAATTTATGGATGTTGCAATGACGATCCTTGAGAATATTTCTACTATATTCTTTGGTCCAAACGACATCACATTGCAGGCATGATCCCTATTATATTATGAATGTAATTTTATTCTTGTCCTCCTTAGAAATTCGAAACTTATGATATCCAGAGAACCCATTTGTAAATGAGTACTCTTCTTTCCCAACTACATAGTCAAAGACCCCATCTCCAAATAGTGTTAGGATTGGGTCACATAAGAAAACTTAATTTATTCCTATGGAATCCAAGCATACTGTAATTTCATCCATTCATGTCCTTTTTTCCTAGATCCTTATACTCATTAAGGAACGCTTCTAGTTCATGGACTTCCTTTTCATACTAGTAGTCCCTAATTGATTACCATATTTGTAGTTCCCTGCCATTTTGGAATTTTATATTTCAACCTATTTTATGATTTTATATGGTTCAAGACAATTTCCATAGTCATGGGGTTGATTGAACCCAATTATATATATGCAACCAAGAAAAACTCTGGCATTATGACTAGATAGGTTAGTTGGTATTGTGACATGAAGTCACAAACTTATATTTATAGATAAACATATGTTGTTGTTATATGACACTTATTGATTACTAGGGTTTATCATGAATTATAATTTTATGTCTTCAATGGATCACCCCATTAAAGGGTGTTATTCCTTATGTTGCTAATTATATTGATCAATCTATTAAACACCCAAACACTCACGTTATTCATTTTCATGTGTGCCCTCCATTTGGAGTGAAAATTCATATTCAGGCTCCTGCATATTGATTGACTAACAACAATTTATGTAGTTCTAGTGATGGTTATGATAACAATGAGGTTTTCACACTCTTTACCCATGTTATGTATTTCTAATAGTGATGATGATAGCGGGGAGATTATCTCACCCTTCATTCATGTGATGTATATCTGACGATGATGGAAATAGAAAATGAGGCTATCACACACCTTGATTATTGTTATATATACATTTCAATATTCTAATATGTTTCTTGTCTAAATCCATGTAGTGAATGATATATGAGATTACCCAAGAAATTTCATATGGACATGGTTGAACATTTAATTATAGATGATAAATCGTAGGTGTTTGAATGGTGTTCCCATTAATTAGGGATGAGATCGCTAAGAGGAGTGGAGTTCCATTCCTACCAAGTTCTTTATCCTCGACCAACATTGGAAACAAGGGTTTGGGTGAGAAGGCAAACCCTTTAGTAGATGTGCTAGATTATGATATGCTTGTTGCAACTTAAGAGGATGTAATGCTTGTGTGTGACAAAGTTAGAAACTTTACATGTATACATAAAATTAATAAGAATTATTTAATTATTCAATAAAGGTTCACCCATTATCTTTGGATTAAGAAATGACAAGACATTTGGGGTTCATAATTCAAGGAGGGGTGGTGGAGACACATATGTTCTCATAAAAGACAAGTTAGAAGGATGTGCCACTCATATCTTTATCAATAAATGAATAATTAATTGACTAAATAATAAAAAGTAAAAATGGTATAAAGGATAGGGGATATGCAAGTTGTGAGGAGTGTTTTTAGGAATAGAAAGAAGTAAAACAAAGAGAGGTTTTAATTTTTCCTTGGAAAGTGAAAACAAAGGAAATAATATCATTATAATTTAGTGTTCGAGTTGTGAGCTAAGGATAAATATTGATGGGATTTCTTGAATGACAAGTTTATGAGTTTGGTTGCTTGAGCAATATGCAACAAAAAACCCATAATTTCGTGTAAGAAACTTTGGTTTTAGGTAAGGTATTATTATTCATTGGTTAAATTGCTTCATCCTTATCTTACATGGAAAATTTCAGCTCCTTCCATCACAATAAATTATGGAAGACAAAGCATGCATATTGTTTTTTCTTTTATGGAAGAAATGTGTAGTATAATAAGGTCTTATGATTTTTTTTATTAGTAATTGAATTTGTTGTAAAATCGTGGATATGATAACCTTCTAGTTATGTGAAGAAATTATGAGAATTTAGTATATTTGTTATAGGTTAGAATAAATGTTCTAGTATATATGTTAATGATTCCTAATTTCATATTTGTATTTGACTCAAGGTACTAGCTACAAAGTATCAAATTTTAATTTCAAGTTGATAAACCAAATATGAAATGAATCCTAAAACCATTAAGTGTTGAAATTTGTCATTTAGTGTAGTGTCATGTAGCTATATTTTAAAACATAGAGAGAGTAGTCTTTATATGAGTAGAGAAATATGATATTGGATTCTCTTCTAAGTTGATGTTGATCTTTTTAACCTTCAAGAAATCTTGATATATATGGTGGTGTGAAAATAAGTAGACTAGGTGGAGGAGAAAATCAAGGATAATAATCAAGGATAATTTAGTACCCATCACTTATGCCAACTTATATAAGAATGAGGGAAATATTATACCTTGGGAAATCCCTAAAATATTCCAACATTGAAAGAAAAAATGCATATGAGGAATTGGGACGTCATTAAGAAGACTAGAACCTCGCTGGAAATGAGAGTCCATGTGGATAAGACGATTTTGGAAAATATCAATACCTTGTTATATATTAATAAATTGGGGGAAAAGAGATCCCTTAAGTTACATGATGCCATAGGGTGTATGCTTACAAAATCCAATTTGGAGCAAGTAGAGGAAAACAACAAGCTCAAAAGGAGGATAACAGATTTGGAATCTACATTGATTCCTAAACCATTGTTTATGTAACCATTGGCCATTAGGACACCATATGAACAAATTGAAGAAAATCCCAAGATAATTTGCAAATAAAAGTGAGCCCAAGGGTTATTGTATAGGGTTAGGGATACAATTGAAACCAACATTGAAGAAATATTAAAGTTGTTGATGGATCTATGGGAATTGATGAGAAAATCCTTTGTCCTTGACACCAAAATTATTTATTTGACCAACTCTTTGAATCAATGACTTACCAACTTCTCTAAAAAGGAGATAAAATGATGGCTTAGTGATTTGGTTATTGATAATTCTCGGATTGATTCATTGATTCAAGAGCAATGCATAGAATTAAGCAAAGTCCATAACAAAATATTTTCCTTAAGGTTGAAATAGGAGGTCCTAATGGGACCCATCATGGGTTACATCAAGACTTGGACTGATAAAGAATTGGAAAATATATCTAAGGCCTTGTAATATTTAGTTAAGAATACAATTAAGTTTCAGGAACCTTGCCAATGGCATGAGAGAGTATAAAATCATCGATTTCAAAGAAGAACAAGCTCACTTCCAAATTTTCAAGTCTTCCCCAATTTTGTAAGTTTGCTTAATATAAATTCCCCTTTCATATTTTCCTCCTTGTTGTTCTTTGTCGTTAGATTATTTTATCAATTAGTTTTATTTTTGTTTTCTTCCAGGAATTTCCTATACTATTTGGGTTGGTGGTGTTACACAAGATTTTGGTCATCACGATGATGTATTGATAATGGTGTACTCAGGCTCTTCATTAGAAATTTGTCATGAGAAAAGTTACTTTCTTCTCTTTCCAGAAATATCATTTTTGAGGAAGGTTCGCAGGCTACTAATACATTTGCCTGCAAGAATGCATGATTCTCGCAGTCTGCATTAAGCTAGACTGCGAGGGGTTCACACTGTGTATAACTGCTAGGGTGCGAACACTTTCTAAAACAAGGAAAAAGATGAGTTCTCGAAGTTTCTAGAAGGGAATCTTCTAGAAGGATGAGATGACATTCGAATGGTTATCCTAGTACTGGATTCCTAGATATTTTGGGATCATTCTTATCCAAGTAACCAATTCATTCTCTCCTATATATTGAGGGAGTTCTCATGGAAAAGGTTAGAAGAAAACAAGGTTAAGTAAGACATTGGAGAATTGATGAAAGACTGTGTGAAGGACTGATGCTACAGCAGCTAAGAACTCAAGCAAGTTTATCAAAAGTGGTTGATATTCTTCATACAAGTGAG
>JZKD02S1590392.1:0-10218 GCA_000966675.3 Picea glauca | reverse complement strand
GCATGCCCCCACAAATTGAAAGGAGTGCAATGATGTGACATGTTAATATGTGAGAAACAAACCTCCGAAGAGTAGAAGTAGCTAGAGATCGTCGATTTGTAGGAGGACACGCGTCAACCGATCGTGTTCTCTAGGTGAAAGAACTCTGGGAAAAGATGATCAAGAAGAAGTTGAGAATTGATATTTCTAGACCCCGGAGATCCGAAGTGAATCACAGTCGTCTGATCCAGGAGGACATGCGGTAGAAATACGCGCACTTCGAGGGAAAGTGAAGGTTGATATTTGAGTTCTTTGAAGTCTCAAGACCCGAAGAAATCATAGTCGTCGATCTGTGGGGGACATGCGTCAATAGATCACGAGCTTCAAATAAAAGCATTTTCAGAAAGAGTTAAGAGTTGAGATTCCCGAAGTCCCAAAGTTCAGAGTTGTTACAGACCATCCGATAAGGGAGACACATGGCGGGATCTTGGCTGGTTTAGGAAATCAGAGTTTGGGAGAATTGGAAGTGTGTTAGTGTGGAAACTCCCGAAATCCCGAGAACCCGAAGAGTCGAAGTGGTGAGTCATGATGACGTCACTATGAGGTGATGTGGACCTAGGAATTTGTGAATTAACGTGGCTTCTGGACATCACGGGGATGATGTGGACACATGGGATGTGTGCCACGTGTCAGTATGTATTGAGCATGTAGATGATTGAAATGTCAGTTAGGACGTGACACATGTCACCTTCCTGATTGGGACACATGTCCTCTTACAATATTTCTCTATGTAGCAACAAATCGTGGACTTCAGAGAAGTTACTCCAAGAGTTTTCAGTTGAAAGTTGAAACTCTCGAAGCCTAGAGAGCCGAAGACCAGAATTTAACGTCGACCGTCGGATCATCTGAAGTAGGCCTGAATCGTCAGATTAGGAGAAAAGGTGGATTCTAGGTAAGGACCCGAAGTAAACATCGATCGTCGGATATTCCAAAGTAATTTCCACCACCCAATTCAATAGGATACATGGCAGAATCCTGTGTATTTCGAGGGAAGTAAATTTTGAGATTTGAGAATTTTGAAGTTCGGAATTCCGAAATGACCACAACTATCGATTTGGAAGAGGTAAATATGAACTGTTGGTTCCTAAGAGATATATCTTAGTCGTTAGTTTAGAATCACCTTCAAGATTGCGATATCAACAGTGACCTCGCATTGCGGGGACATGATGTTCTTAGGCCTTACGATGTCGAGGGCGGGCAGCAATCGAGACCACGGTTTTGGAAAAAGGACACATGGTGGATCGAGGTGAATTACGGGGAAAAAAGTAGGTTGGTTCCAAACCACCTTGGAGCGTGGCTGCAATTGCACTTTCACATAAGGTCACCACCTAAGGTCACATATAAGGAGGGGCCAAGAGAAAAGGAGCTTGCGCTAACTATGAGATTTTCGAAAGGGAAAAGGAGAAGGTCACGGGGGCCATCAAACTTGCGCCAGAAAGATAGAAGTGCTTGTGTTTAGATACAGAATGAAAACATCAAGGTTACAGAGATAAAATTCAGCTCAGGATTGAAGATCCTTGACCGGGAGGTCGCACGACCCTTAGGAGAGAAGGGGGTCTGCATTAAGAAGAAAAATGAACTGTAGCATTGTTGACAAATTTTTTTATCATATGCATAATTCTAAAAAAATGGTCGCTTGCATATTTTGCAGAATTAAGGGGCTTAATAACATCAGCTCAGGATGCATATTGAGGAAATGGAAGAAGGAGAGGGAGCCTCTAGTCATGATAAAGAGGTTGAAGGCCAAAATACTAGAGTCGGTAATGCAGAGACAACTTCCAATCGACGCAAGGGAAAAGGAGAGCCAAAAACATTAATAGAAATAGTAAGAAGCTTGAAGATGGAAGTGCAGAGCTACAAAGAAGACAATGAGAGATTGATGAGAGAGAAAAGTCAGATAGATTCTCAAGTGTTGCAAATCTTAAATCAGTTGCATAGACAAACGAAGAAGGGATCAAACTTAAGACAAGAGGAAGAAGGTAGGTTCCATGAAAGAAGGGATGATCGTGGTAGAGATGGTTATTCCAGAAGCACTATCAGAGTTCATGGACACCACTCACATCCTTACTCAGAAAGAAATTTTTATGCATTGGAAGATCCCATAAGTAGTTCAGAGGTGTCCCCTATCAAACACCAAACAAGGAAACAAGAGGTAGATAATTTGAAAGGAGAGATGAGGAAGCTCAAGCCACCTTCCTTTGATGGTGAAAGAGAAAGGGAAGATTATGCCGAAGCATGGTTTCTTGGGCTCAGGAGATATTTTCAGTTGCATAAATATTACTTGAAACTAGAAGCCATGGTTTCCACCTATCATTTACATGAGACAGTTGCAATGTGGTGGGACCAACTGAAGCAAGTGGAACATGTTAATGAAACTAGGATCACTTGGAAGAAGTTCAAGAAGTACTTCCAGAAGGAGTACCTCTCAGAGCATTTATATGACAAGAAAATGCAGGATTTCTTTGAACTCAGGTTGGGAAGCATGACTATGGAAGAGTATGAGAAGAAGTTCTTGGGACTGTTAAAATATGTCAGGTTCATTGGTGATGAGAAAGTGAAAATAAAGTGATTTCTAAGTGGGTTGCCATGCTTTTATAAGGAAAAGATCAAGTATGATGAGCCCAAGACCTTGATTGAGGCCATCAGGAAGGCTAAATACCTATATGAAAAAGGTCATGGAAGAGAGTACCTACATAAATCTTGGAAGGACAAGAAGAATGAGAATTCCAATTAGAGGAGGAAAGGATTCAAACCCCCCTTCAGTAGGAATGAGCCTAATAGAAATCATCAAGATCAATATGCTAAGGGGGATTCCAATAAGGAAGATTCCTTGGTAAAAAGGGGAAGACCACCAATCCAATGTTGGGGATGTAAGGAATATCACCTATACAAGATTGCCCACACAGAAAGGATATAGTGAAGACTATGCACAAAATCCAAGAGGATACAATGGTCGAATATATGGGAGGACTATATGTAGATTTAAATGATAGACAAGCATAGTACCAATCCAATATGATCGAGGTGAAAGGTAAGATAAAAAATCAGCATGTTCCTATTTTGATTGATTTAGGAGCAAGTCATTGTTACATTAATCCTAAGATAGTGGATATATTACATTTGGAGAAAAATAAACTTGGAAAATCAATTTTAGTTCAGTTATCCACTAGAACCAAAAGAAGAATCCATGATATGGTCACAATTTGTTTCATAAGTCTTAATGGTGTGAATACTAATATTGATCTAAATATCATACCATTGGGGTCTTACGATATTATGATTGGAATGGATTGGTTGGACACACATCATGTTGTCCTAGATTATTATAACAATACATTTGCATGTCTTGATGGAAATGGAAAACAAAGCACCGTGAAAGGAGTTCCAAGACCCATCTCTATAAGGGACATTTCAGACTTACATCTAAAAAGATGTTTTAGGAAAGGATGTCAATTGTATGAAGCTCATGTGGAGGAGCCAAAAAATACAAAGGGGCCAAGCCTCAAATATTTCTCGATACTACAAGAATTTGAAGATGTATTCCAAAAGATACTTGAATTACCACCAAGAAGGGAGATAGATTTCTCAATTGATTTAGTGCCAGGAGATTCCTCGGTGTCAAAAACACCTTACAGAATTACCACACCATAGTTAAAATAATTACAAATATAGTTGGAGGAATTGTTGAATAAAGGGTACATACATCCAAGTGTTTCACCTTGCGGAGCACCAGTACTTTTTGTCAAAAAGAAAGATGGAACCTTGAGGTTGTGTATTGACATCCAACAACTGAACAAGTATACTATAAAGAACAAGTATCCTCTACCTTGAATTGATGACCTCTTTGATCAACTAAGAGGATCAAAGGTATTTTCAAAGATTGACCTAAGGGAAAGATACCATCAGGTAAGAATGAAGAAAGAAGACATTCATAAGATAGCCTTTAGGACCAGGTATGGGCATTATGAATTTGTAGTGATGCCATTTGGACTGACCAATGTATCAATTGTCTTCATGTGCTTAATGAATGACATATTCAAAAATTATTTGGATAAGTTTTTCATAGCATTCCTAGATTACATACTTATCTATTATAAGTTTGAAGAGGAGCATGAATATCACTTAAGACTTGTATTGCAAGTATTGAGATAACATCAGTTGTATGACAAGTTGAGTAAGCGTTATTTTTATCCAAAGAAGATCCATTACTTGGGACACATTATTTCAGAGTAGGACATAACAATAGATCCAGAGAATATCGAAGACATTAGAGGATGGCCAACACCCAAAAATGTGTCAGACGTCAGATATTTTATGGGATTATCTGGATACTGCATAAGGTTCATAGTATGGTTCTCTAAGATTGCCCATCCCATCACTTCTTTTCAAAAGAAGGGAACTAAATTTGAATGGAAACTCAAGTGTGAAAATAATTTTAATCTGTTGAAGGAATTACTTACTAGTGCACCCATGTTAAAGATTGTTGACCCAAATGAAAGTTTTGTGGTATGTACAAACAAATGCAAGGAAGGACTTGGGGGAGTCCTCACGCAAAATGGACATGTCATTGGATATGAGTCCAGAAAGCTTAAGGATCATGAGAGGAACTATGGCACCCACGACTTGGAACTTGTTTCCATTGTTCATGCCTTGAGGATGTGGATGCATTGTCTCATGGGGAAGAAATTCGAATTAAGGACAGACCACATTGACCTGAAGTATCTTTTTGAACAACCGACTTTGAATTCCAGGCAAACAAAATGGCTAGAATTTTGAAGTGAATATGATTTTGATATCAAGGGAAAGGAGAATAAATTTGTTGATGCACTTAGTAGAAGAGTGCATCTCATGCATGCTACTGTTGTCAGTATGCATCAGTCAGACTTGAAGAGAATAATTTTAGATCGTCTTCTTATAGATCAACATTACCTATAGGTAAAGGAAAACTTAAAGCAAGGAGATGTACAACAGAAAATAAAGGAGTATGAGATAAAGGAAGACAAATTACTCATGCATAAAAATAGAATCTATGCTCCTAGTTCTAGAGAACTGAGGAATTTGGTACTAAACGAAATGCATGATGTTCCTTATGCAGGACATCCCGGTTACCAGAAAACAATTACATTAGTAAGAAGCTAATTCTTTTGGTTGGAAATGAAGAAGGATTTTGTTGATTATATCACTCAATGTATGCAATGTCAAAAGGTGAAGGTTGAGAATAGGCACCTAGCGGGGTTGTTGAAGCCATTGCCAATCCCATAGAAGAAATGGCAAGTGATCACCATAGATTTCATCATAGTATTACCCAGAACAAATAAGAAACATGATTGAATCATGGTGGTGGTTGAAAAATTAACAAAGGCTGCTCATTTTGTGTCTGTGAAGACAACACACACAACGGCTAATATTGCAGAAATTTTCATGAATGAAATTGCTAGGTTCCATGGGATACCTAGGACAATCATCTCAGACAGAGATACAAAGTTTACCTCCAATTTATGGAGGGGATTGTTTAAAGGATTTGGCACAAATCTAAGCTTTAACACAACATATCATCCCCATATAGATGGGAAAACAAAGAGGGTCAATCGAATAATTGAAGACATGCTGAGAATGTATGTGATGGATAAGCCATCTAAGTGGGAATATTACTTACACTTGGTTGAGTTTGCATATAATAGTGGGTATCAAGTTGTTATCACCCTATAATTTATAGGATCAACTAGTGACTGGAATGTTATCTCTCTGGTGTTTTTTGTTTGTCAAATGATTTTTCATTCTACAAATAATAAAAGAAAAGAAAGAAAAAAATAAAAGAAAAGAAAGAAAAAGAAAAAGAAAAAAAAAGAAAAAGAAAAGAGGGCATAAAATAATTTCAATAAGATCCCCATGCAATAACAGTGACTTGGTCCATACTTTTCAAGCATGGCCAAGTTCTTTTAAATTGATGTTGATAGAAATAGTGAATAAGCTTGGCTAAACTGTTTAATCTTAGCCAAGTGATCTAGGTTAGTTAGTGAATAAATCTGGTCAGACTGTCTAATCTTGTTCAGATAGCCCTAGGGTAGAGTAAGTTCTTAGCCCAATAGCTTAATCTNTGGTTATTCCAGAAGCACTATCAGAGTTCATGGACACCACTCACATCCTTACTCAGAAAGAAATTTTTATGCATTGGAAGATCCCATAAGTAGTTCAGAGGTGTCCCCTATCAAACACCAAACAAGGAAACAAGAGGTAGATAATTTGAAAGGAGAGATGAGGAAGCTCAAGCCACCTTCCTTTGATGGTGAAAGAGAAAGGGAAGATTATGCCGAAGCATGGTTTCTTGGGCTCAGGAGATATTTTCAGTTGCATAAATATTACTTGAAACTAGAAGCCATGGTTTCCACCTATCATTTACATGAGAAAGTTGCAATGTGGTGGGACCAACTGAAGCAAGTGGAACATGTTAATGAAACTAGGATCACTTGGAAGAAGTTCAAGAAGTACTTCCAGAAGGAGTACCTCTCAGAGCATTTCTATGACAAGAAAATGCAGGATTTCTTTGAACTCAGGTTGGGAAGCATGACTATGTAAGAGTATGAGAAGAAGTTCTTGGGACTGTTAAAATATGTGAGGTTCATTGGTGATGAGAAAGTGAAAATAAAGTGATTTCTAAGTGGGTTGCCATCCTTTTATAAGGAAAAGATCAAGTATGATGAGCCCAAGACCTTGATTGAGGCCATCAGGAAGGCTAAATACCTATATGAAAAAGGTCATGGAAGAGAGTCCCTACATAAATCTTGGAAGGACAAGAAGAATGAGAATTCCAATCAGAGGAGGAAAGGATTCAAACCCCCCTTCAGTAGGAATGAGCCTAATAGAAATCATCAAGATCAATATGCTAAGGGGGATTCCAATAAGGAAGATTCCTTGGGAAAAAGGGGAAGACCACCAATCCAATGTTGGGGATGTAAGGAAGATCACCTATACAAGATTGCCCACATAGAAAGGATATAGTGAAGACTATGCACAAAATCCAAGAGGATACAATGGTCGAATATATGGGAGGACTATATGCAGATTTAAATGATAGACAAGAAGAGTACCAATCCAATATGATCGAGGTGAAAGGTAAGATAAAAAATCAGCATGTTCCTATTTTGATTTATTTAGGAGCAAGTCATTGTTACATTAATTCTAAGATAGTGGATAGATTACATTTGGAGAAAAATAAACTTGGAAAATCAATTTTAGTTCAGTTATCCACTAGAACCAAAAGAAGAATCCATGATATGGTCACAATTTGTTTCATAAGTCTTAATGGTGTGAATACTAATATTGATCTAAATATCATACCATTGGGGTCTTACGATATTATGATTGGAATGGATTGGTTGGACACACATCATGTTGTCCTAGATTATTATAACAATACATTTGCATGTCTTGATGGAAATGGAAAACAAAGCACCGTGAAAGGAGTTCCAAGACCCATCTCTATAAGGGACATTTCAGACTTACATCTAAAAAGATGTTTTAGGAAAGGATGTCAATTGTATGAAGCTCATGTGGAGGAGCCAAAAAATACAAAGGGGCCAAGCCTCAAATATTTCTCGATACTACAAGAATTTGAAGATGTATTCCAAAAGATACTTGAATTACCACCAAGAAGGGAGATAGATTTCTCAATTGATTTAGTGCCAGGAGATTCCTCGGTGTCAAAAACACCTTACAGAATTACCACACCATAGTTAAAATAATTACAAATATAGTTGGAGGAATTGTTGAATAAAGGGTACATACATCCAAGTGTTTCACCTTGCGGAGCACCAGTACTTTTTGTCAAAAAGAAAGATGGAACCTTGAGGTTGTGTATTGACATCCAACAACTGAACAAGTATACTATAAAGAACAAGTATCCTCTACCTTGAATTGATGACCTCTTTGATCAACTAAGAGGATCAAAGGTATTTTCAAAGATTGACCTAAGGGAAAGATACCATCAGGTAAGAATGAAGAAAGAAGACATTCATAAGATAGCCTTTAGGACCAGGTATGGGCATTATGAATTTGTAGTGATGCCATTTGGACTGACCAATGTATCAATTGTCTTCATGTGCTTAATGAATGACATATTCAAAAATTATTTGGATAAGTTTTTCATAGCATTCCTAGATTACATACTTATCTATTATAAGTTTGAAGAGGAGCATGAATATCACTTAAGACTTGTATTGCAAGTATTGAGATAACATCAGTTGTATGACAAGTTGAGTAAGCGTTATTTTTATCCAAAGAAGATCCATTACTTGGGACACATTATTTCAGAGTAGGACATAACAATAGATCCAGAGAATATCGAAGACATTAGAGGATGGCCAACACCCAAAAATGTGTCAGACGTCAGATATTTTATGGGATTATCTGGATACTGCATAAGGTTCATAGTATGGTTCTCTAAGATTGCCCATCCCATCACTTCTTTTCAAAAGAAGGGAACTAAATTTGAATGGAAACTCAAGTGTGAAAATAATTTTAATCTGTTGAAGGAATTACTTACTAGTGCACCCATGTTAAAGATTGTTGACCCAAATGAAAGTTTTGTGGTATGTACAAACAAATGCAAGGAAGGACTTGGGGGAGTCCTCACGCAAAATGGACATGTCATTGGATATGAGTCCAGAAAGCTTAAGGATCATGAGAGGAACTATGGCACCCACGACTTGGAACTTGTTTCCATTGTTCATGCCTTGAGGATGTGGATGCATTGTCTCATGGGGAAGAAATTCGAATTAAGGACAGACCACATTGACCTGAAGTATCTTTTTGAACAACCGACTTTGAATTCCAGGCAAACAAAATGGCTAGAATTTTGAAGTGAATATGATTTTGATATCAAGGGAAAGGAGAATAAATTTGTTGATGCACTTAGTAGAAGAGTGCATCTCATGCATGCTACTGTTGTCAGTATGCATCAGTCAGACTTGAAGAGAATAATTTTAGATCGTCTTCTTATAGATCAACATTACCTATAGGTAAAGGAAAACTTAAAGCAAGGAGATGTACAACAGAAAATAAAGGAGTATGAGATAAAGGAAGACAAATTACTCATGCATAAAAATAGAATCTATGCTCCTAGTTCTAGAGAACTGAGGAATTTGGTACTAAACGAAATGCATGATGTTCCTTATGCAGGACATCCCGGTTACCAGAAAACAATTACATTAGTAAGAAGCTAATTCTTTTGGTTGGAAATGAAGAAGGATTTTGTTGATTATATCACTCAATGTATGCAATGTCAAAAGGTGAAGGTTGAGAATAGGCACCTAGCGGGGTTGTTGAAGCCATTGCCAATCCCATAGAAGAAATGGCAAGTGATCACCATAGATTTCATCATAGTATTACCCAGAACAAATAAGAAACATGATTGAATCATGGTGGTGGTTGAAAAATTAACAAAGGCTGCTCATTTTGTGTCTGTGAAGACAACACACACAACGGCTAATATTGCAGAAATTTTCATGAATGAAATTGCTAGGTTCCATGGGATACCTAGGACAATCATCTCAGACAGAGATACAAAGTTTACCTCCAATTTATGGAGGGGATTGTTTAAAGGATTTGGCACAAATCTAAGCTTTAACACAACATATCATCCCCATATAGATGGGAAAACAAAGAGGGTCAATCGAATAATTGAAGACATGCTGAGAATGTATGTGATGGATAAGCCATCTAAGTGGGAATATTACTTACACTTGGTTGAGTTTGCATATAATAGTGGGTATCAAGTTGTTATCACCCTATAATTTATAGGATCAACTAGTGACTGGAATGTTATCTCTCTGGTGTTTTTTGTTTGTCAAATGATTTTTCATTCTACAAATAATAAAAGAAAAGAAAGAAAAAAATAAAAGAAAAGAAAGAAAAAGAAAAAGAAAAAAAAAGAAAAAGAAAAGAGGGCATAAAATAATTTCAATAAGATCCCCATGCAATAACAGTGACTTGGTCCATACTTTTCAAGCATGGCCAAGTTCTTTTAAATTGATGTTGATAGAAATAGTGAATAAGCTTGGCTAAACTGTTTAATCTTAGCCAAGTGATCTAGGTTAGTTAGTGAATAAATCTGGTCAGACTGTCTAATCTTGTTCAGATAGCCCTAGGGTAGAGTAAGTTCTTAGCCCAATAGCTTAATCT
>JZKD02S1590381.1:0-10218 GCA_000966675.3 Picea glauca | reverse complement strand
AAAAGGGGTAAACAGGGTTACTAGAGGTCACTCCAGTCAAAGGTGTTATGTTCCGAAAGTGACATTGAGCTAAAAATGGTTAAAAGCGCTTTTAAGTCATTATGAGCTAAAAATAAAACAAATGAGCTAAAATTAGAAGTCAACAGTGAATTAGAATTTCAGCAGTGAATTAGAAAGCTATAAGAGAAGAGTCAGCGACCTAATTCATCATTATGCAGATTATGACTTATCATTGAGGAGAGAGGTGCATCTCAGGAGAGATAGTTCAGTGGATTCCAGGAGGAAGACACCAGTTGGTTGATTTCGGTGTTGAGAGACACACCCTAGTCACCGGGAAGATCACACAGGTCTTCCATCATTCTTCAGCAGCAAGGGCGCACTTATCCAGGGTGAGGGCGCAGCTCCTGAGGAGGTTAAGTAGATCGACTTGTCCCATTCGGGAGGAGTTCAGAGATTCCCCTCCGACCCAGTTGAGAGGAAGGCAAGGCGCATCTTTTGCCTAGTTCCTCGTCAGATTCGGACGAAGGAATCATCTGGGGCGCATTTTCCAGACTTGGAAGTGCAACACTTTTGGCAGACACATTTGGGATTCCCGAGCGAGCATCAGATCAGATTTAGGGAAACCCTTCCAACCCATTTCCAAGTAGACCATGGCGATCATTTTAAGATACATCTCAGTCGATTCCAACGATGGAATCACTAGGACGCATTTTGCCAGTGAGAGAGGGGCGCATTCCCCCAGGGGGATCCATCTGAGGTCCAGACCCACCAGCAGAGGGGTCGGTCAATTACCAGGCCTGTGAGCTAGAGCAAGGTGCACCATTTGTGACAGATTCCAGGCCATTCCGAGAGGTATAGCCGCTAGGGCGAACTTTCCAGACTTCCAGCAGTTACCGTACGAGCTGCCATAGTTCCAGCTCATCCATTGATCCCGCAATGCTCATCTATTATCGGGTATTATCATTTAGTTTGCTTATTGTATTCCGGCTAAGATCCTTTTGTCTTTTGATCTAGCCAGGTGATTCATTTTATTTAGCCGCATTTGGCCTTTCTACTCCGCAGAGATATCATAATATAAACTTTGCAGTCCTTTGTCGCATTTGTTATTTGTATGATCATTTATATGTTGTCAACGATTAATCCTACACACATTAGCAACGTTTCCTAGACTAGCCAAGTCAAGAACATTACACGGAGACCAACAAGAACTCCCTCTAAACCCTATCTGCAACCTTATCAACCCTTGTTGTTGATGCCTACTACTTCCTTCCCCCTCTCCTCCATTGTGGACACTGTGAAGCATAATGGCCATACTCGTGACAAGCAAAACACTTGACCTTGCTAAGGTCCTTCTTCCTCCTCGGCTCTGGAGATACCTCTCTCTCGAGAAAACCACCTCTTCTGCCCTTCCTGCTATGAGCAACCAGGACCTAGTTCTCATCACTGTTGCATTTTTGCTTGCCACTCCTAGACTCTAACCGAGCCTCCTCCCGAATGCAATCTGTCCATAATCTGTCAAAGCCTAGTAACTATTCTCGTGCACAGATCCCCTGCACAAATGCTTCCCAAGACTCGGGAAGACCACTCAATGCCACATTCACCAACTCAGCATCGTCAACTACCTCACCAAAAGCTGCAAGATGATCACGAATCTGAGTGATCCTCGTGAGGTAGCTAACAACCATGTCTGAACTAGACATCTCAACAGCCTGGAGCTGGTGCTTCAAAATCAGTTTCCAGCCTGCATTCCAGTTTTGGTATAAGCCTACCAAAGCATCATACATATCTTTAGTTGTCTTCTTCTCGAATATGTGAGGAATCAGATGATCCTTCACGGAGTCCATGAATACCCCCTTGGCTTTCATTTCCTTCTTCTTATGAGCTGTCAATTCTTGCGGATCAGTGGGACTTGGAACCACACCCTCAACATACTCTTTGAGGTCATTCTCCTCCAAAAGAAGGAGAACCCTAGCCTTCCAAGCTCGAAAATTTGTTGCCCCTTCCAACCTATCCTCAATCTTCAAAGTGTTCACCATTGTGACCTACCCTGAACAAGAACAAAAAATCTGCAACAACAATTCTATTGTATCACCAACTGTAGCAGCAAATGTGTCTCAAGAGATGACTCCCTCTCTTCCTTCAAAGCCTCAACTAAGATACCATGTCAATTTTTATGCAATTAATTTCAGATCTGAAAATTACTTCCAAGTGATCCAAACAGTAAACCCGAGATGTTATAACTGAACAATTTTACACTGAAATTATGACAGAAAATTACAACAGCAAAAACAACAAGATCAGAGATAAATCATCCATGCACATGAGACACAAAAAAAATTATTCTGCAAACTTTCAAATTCAGAAATTTCTGAGAGCAAAATCAGCTCCTCTCAGCTGTCACAAATTCACCAAAAACTGAGGACAAAAACAATCCTTTGAAAAACCACAAATTAGCAAAATTACTCGAGACAAATTCCAATTTGCAAATCTATTGTAGGTCACCTATACGATCTGCTAACGTCAACCTATATGGGCCTACTAACTTGCCCAAAACTCACATGTGCGGCCTACAAAACTGCCCAGAAATGCTCACACGTGCAGCATGCATGCCCTCACACGTGCGGCCCCTCTCTCACACGTGCGGACCTATTCGTACTGTTTTATCCCCACACGTGTGGTTGTATGGTTTCCTCACACGTGCAACTGTACCATTCACACGTGCGACTGCCTCTTCTCTCTCCTCTCACACATGTGGTCTTCCTCCTGGGCTGAAAACAAATAATCAAAAAGTCCAAGAAACCCTAGGCCAAATTTGTCAAAATTGCAGAATTTCCCTTGTTGAAAATTCCAAGCTCCTAGTACAAGTGCTCACTCACTTACGCTAACTCCATAATGACACAATAAGATTTGTCACAATCTCTCCTCTCCTTACATAGGAGTCTAATATAAGGTTAGAAGCCCCTAGCTTACTCTAAGGAGCCCTCCACTAAACTTAACATTAAATTAAAATATTTTATTCCTTCTTGTGGGTGTGAAGCCCCTGCACAAGCCCACAAAGCCCATCACCAAACCCATGAAGATCCAACACAAATCCAAGGGCGTTTTCACCGAAACGAAAGTGTAACCTAGTGCCAACAAAGATTCCCACGTGCCTGACACCATGGCTACTTGTGAGAATACCTCCCGAAGCTACAAAATCATCAACAAATTAATACTAAATGGATTTCCAAGATGGTAAAAAAAACAACTTGAACAAATTGTTGTCCCTTTTCTCTATAATCTTGAATGATCCATACCTTCACTAGTTCATCTTGAATTGGATCCCTTAAACCTGTTCTTTGGCAGATTGCAACTCTTATTCAAATTTCAATCCAATGCTTTTCACGTTAGATCTTATGCTTATGTTGCATTTCAACATAGTCTCCAATAGTTGTCATTGGTAAATGTATGTAAACTGGCCAATTCTAATGAAGAGTGAGATTGAAATCACAACCATTCCTCAAATACAGATATGTTCCTTTGAATTATGGATAGTTGATCAAATATACAATACAATAAGAGCCCTCCAAATTGGCTCAACCAACTGTTGTGGATGAAAGATCAACTGGCTGTGCAAGGAATCATGATGGAAGCAATACTGCAGCACCTTGGCATCAACTAAGGCAAAGACAATGACTGGAAGAGACAAGACAGAGGCAGTAGCCCCAAGAGATATCATCGATCTCAGCCACAGAAATATAAATAGAGAAGCTAGTTATCAATGTCAGTTGTTTTTATTTGTTATCAGATAAACCTGATTTGACTAGTTTATATACTGGGCAATCTATGAACCCAGGCGTGTTTACAGTATTTTTTGTGAAAAGCTGTATGCATGTTTAGTAACGACAAAATACTACGCTTTGAATGAAGACTTGGTATGGAAATCAAATAATGAGTTATGGGGCCTAAATCAGATAACACGAAGACAGGTTCAACCAGAAAACAATCTGCTCTACTATTGTATTTTCGGTATGTAATTGCTCTTTTTATTTAGCAAAAAACAAAACTCACGGAGACCCACACAAACTCATTTTAGTTCAAAAATCAGATAACAAGAAGACTGGTTCAATCAGAAAACAACCTGCTGTACTGTCATATTTTCGGTGTGTAATTGATTTTTTTATTTAGCAAAAAGAGAAATGCTCAAACTTGCACAGAGTTTGTATTAATTTTAATCAGCAGTTAGAAATAGCCCATAAGTGTAAATATTGTTTTAACATTTAATTTAACTTCATCTCTGAAGTGACCCCTAACTTTAATTAAATATCTCAGTTTTCGACGGTCCTTGAAACTATCTCTCTAGCTACCTTAGTAGATTTAATTCTGCTTAAATTCATATAGTCTGTAAACTTTGAAGGTTATTCCAAGCTTATATAGATTAATTATTATGCAGGTAGATTTAATTGTTCTTAAATTCATATAGTCTGTAAACTTCCAAGGTTATTCCAAGCTTATATACATTAAGTACTACGTAGTACCAAGTGGCATTCGGATATATTATGTTAAGTTAAATGCTTTTTGCCTTAATAATCAAGTTTGGCTTGCTTTTTGATGTGTCATTTTAATGTATTGATGTTAATGGCCGACCTTTGAAGTGATCTAAGGGTTTGTGACTAGTGTGTCCTATTTAGAGATGGGACATTGAGTAAGAAAGGTTCCGCAACATAAGTGTGTCTTACTTGGGTTGTCTTATTAGGGTTGGATATTGGTCTTGTGACACGCTGGAAAAAGATAGGCTCAGCGTGGGCAGGCTGGTCACATGGTCAAGATGGTCCAGCATTGTAAAGGATGGTTTTCTTTTATATAGAGGATTATGATTTTAGAGTTTGGTTTTTCTCCTATTTCTAAGGTTTCTCACTATAAATGTTTTTCACTACAAATTTATATCTCTTATGATGTGGTAAGTGATTTGTCTATATTTTTGTTGTGACTCGATAAATGCTTAGTTAAGAACATGGACACGTTTAGGACAATATTAATGAGTTAAGCTGTGATAGAGAGACTACAGACTTAGCTGTAGTTAGGGTTTCAGACTGTGTACAGGTCCATACACTACAGACTTAGCTGTAGTTAGGGTTTCAGACTGTGTACAGTTCCATACTCTTTAAGTGTTGATGCTAAGTGTCCTCGGCAGTTAGTGTTCAACAGATCTCTTTAAAAATGAAGCCTTGGTTCTTTAACAATGAAGCCTTGGTTCACTGGTCAATTGACAGAGTATTTAACAGTCAGCCGGGTTTCATTCTCGCACTGGTCTTCCCCACTTCAATGGCATGTCAAAAAGATGAAGCTCAAGCATATCCCGGCGATTTTGGCTAAATAGATACCCCTCAGATTCCCTCCACTTTGGGGCACGTTTCTCAACAAGATAACACAACAAAAAAACGAAAAACGAAAACAAAACACATTCTTAGGACCGCTACTAGCTAGCTTTCGTCACAAAACTCATCAAATTCATTCAGCAAGGTTTGTTTCCTCAGTCTGTTGTATTAAGGTAAATTTCTGTAATATTGGTTCAGACTATTTAAACAAAAAAACATCTCATTTATTTGTAATCTGATAGTCTGTGTGAAATGACTGTAAACTTTCAAAATTTGATATTTTCACTATTTTGAACAGACGAGAAATATGCATCACCTCTTTATCTTCCTCTGTAAAGTCGACCGCGCATTTCGCCATTGCTTACGTTCTTTATAATTAGGGTAGCGCCGACCTGCAGTGCCCCTTCACAGGCTATTGAAGCTCTCGAGTGAAGTACAAGATCAGAAACAAGTTGCTAAGTTTCCTTGAATCGCTGTACGAAGCCTAAAATTACGTTTGAGAAAAACCTATATTCAAAACCAAACCCACCCAAGACAAAAAAGACTTTGATTCATTGCAATAATTCTCGTGATTTATGAAGTGATAAATATTGATCATCCCCACATAATCAGTTCACTCTTGCGCTCCCATTTACCTTTTCCTCGCAATGATAACAAGTTCACACCGTTAGTCGCCACAGCTTCCAGTACGCTCCCTTCGGAGCTCGTCGCTCCCTTTTATGGAAGACGCTGATTGAAAGGATGTTATGCGACTACACGAGAAAATTTGCTTCTAAATTGGCTCTGTTGCCTTGACCAGTCTAGCTGCCTTAGCCGGATCAGAACAATGAATCTCTTGGAGATGGGTGTGAAACGGGCTTTTACTCTCAATCTACAAAAGTTTATAAAAATCAAAGAGGGCACTAGGGTTACGGGGAAATCGGGAAGAGGGCAAATAGGGTGCATGTTAATGTTTAATATCCTCTTCACAAACATTTAAATGTTGAAATCATGTTGTTATGTATTATTTCACAACTAGTACATGATACTATATAATTGTAATAATAATTGGTGTATGAGATATCCTTGTTTGTAGGACAAGGATTTTCTCTACACAACAATTTGACTATGAAAGTCTATTGAGATATACATACCCTACCCCCTCTAGATTTAAACATGTGATCTCTAAGGAGAAAACACATGTTCTTAACCATTGGGCTCACATGTATAAGAGGTGAGGAGATTTTAAAATTATAAAAACTTTTCAAAGATGTCAAACATGGTATATAGGAGTATTTATTATTTAATAGTTATTAACTTATACACGCATCCACACAACACGTCTTGCGAAGGAGAGGGAGGTTGAGCAATTATGCATATTTGAGGAGGAGGGGGAGGTTGAGCAAGTATGCATATTCATTTGTAACCAATTAGTCATTATGTTATTAATAGGTTTGCTACCTTTGTGGACACCCCCATTGGCATAAGGATCATGGTATGTTGGGACTTATATGTTGTTGTAAACCATATCTCACGACTAATGTGTGATAGCACACAAGAGAGGAGGATATTTTAAAGTCATAGAAACTATTCCAGGATGTCATCCATGGCATATTTGATTGTTTATTATCATATTTGTTGTTCATTATTGTAAACCATATCTCACCACTAATGTGTGATAGCACACAAGAGAGGAGGGGATTTCAAAGTCATAGAAACTATTCCAAGATGTCATCCATGGAACATTTGATTGCTTATTATTGTATTTGTTGTTCATTATTCAATATTTATTATCACATAGACATGCTCGTGCAACATGTCTTGTAAAGGAGGGGAGAGTGAACAATGATGTGTATCCATAATGTAACCAATCAAACAAGACATACACAAAGAGACAACGAGGGTCTAGTGAGGGGCTAAAGTGACTTCAAAAACAAGGAAGTAAGTACATCGAGACAACTCAAGAACGGGCTGGAGAAAGATGAGGACAAAAGAGATACAAAGATACAAGACTAAACTATGCCAAGGAACTACGAGGAAAGACGAGAAAAGTGGTCTCTCTCTTAACAATTAAGGTCGATAAAAAGTAAGAAATACACCACAGTTTACCTTTACTTCAAGTGGAACATGAGCTCTAGACTATAGAAGAGACTTGATGTTCAATGCTCCTTTGAAAGCGTACAAGATCTGTGTTCTTGTTCTATCTACTAAACTAATAGGATTGTAAGACAAGAGGTCTAGAATGAAGCTAGATATAGATTTTGATGTATGTGACAACTACCTCTAAAACTAAGCTTGTTCTTTGATGGAAAGGCCAGTGCACCTATGGCTTACATGGTGAATTTAGGTTTTGAAAGTATTAGGATAGCTATTAGGTTGTGATTTAATGGTTTAGATGAGATGTTGTTGCATTAATGAACCAAGTTCAAACCTAGGCAAGCATAGAGTCTTAGATTACAAGTTAGTCAAGTTTGATAGGATCTATATGCAACATTAGTTCAATAAAAAAATGTATGATGATCTCTAAATAAACAGTAATGTCTACAATGGATCTCATTATAAGTCTAACATGAGAAAATGAAGTATGCTTTCAATTTAAGCTTTTTGATACATAGTTTAGATATACCCTAATCACAAGGTGTATGATGATCAATCTCCATCCCCATTATGAGAGAACAAACTTTGAATTGTCCAAGATGAACATGAAGGCTAGCTATGAGAGATTTGGCCCTTGATATAACTAAGACTGAGGATAGAATCATTCTTAATATGGAGATAAGTACAATAATAATGAATTTTATGAGATAATGACTACTCTAGTGAAATCTAAGTATAACTTAAATATGTTATGTTACCCTAAGGTTATCTCTTTTTGATGTTATAGGATTGAGAATATAGATATTGGATGGTTGAAAATTGTCAATATCAAAGAAAAAAGACTACAGCAAGGGAATAGGGAATCGTCCTAAGAAAGTAAAACTCATGAAGGATGTAAATGATGATGAATTGGTCCTTAGTTCATCTAAAGTGGTGTTGCAAGCTAATGAGAGGGAGGGGAACTCTTATAAAACTATAAAGAATATAGTAAAAAGAACGTATAAATGTTATTTTCATTTACAGTACAAAATTTGATCCAATGACTCCAAGAATCAATTTATGCATAAAATACAGCAAGCATTTTATTGAAAAAATGGTCAATGAGAGTTGTGAGACTTGCAATAACAAAAACATACAATAACAAAAAAGTATCATTGCTAAACATTTTTTTTCTAATATGCATACATTTATCCAAAAAAACATAAAATTAATATTTTTGTTATAATTATTTTCATATAATATTATCGATTTTTTTAATTGTGTTTTTCATTTTTTAGGAAGATTGATAACATTTCAAAGGATGATCATTCTGATCTCCAAAACATGTTGGTAGGGATGTCAAAAAAAGTGTACAAGGAAATGGTCGAAGAAATGAGCATAATTGCATTGCAAACAGAATTGTCCCAACAACAATGTCCATTAAACTATGTAGTCATTGATTTTTTTCTATGTACAAAGATTTTAATTACCACGTGGAATATTAATTTTCAATTGTTTTATTGTTGCAGAAAAGAAAAGAAAATGGAACCCATTTAACACATAAGACGGGATGACAAAGTAGAAAAGGATCGATCACAAAGTTTGTGAGTACTTAATGTGTTTTCCTTCCTTAAGATTTCATATTTGTTGTGACGTATATATTTTAATTGATTTACAATCATCCATTGATGTTTTCTAACAAGTGCTAGCATATAAAGAAGAGTCATCCAAACATTTGATTAACATTGGATTAAGTATGAGTTGTGAATATATGTTGGATTATCAAGGGTTAATTGAACAATTTGTAAGTAGCTATGTTGTTTTACTTCCCTTATTTTATGATCAATGGAACAACAAGAAAGCTTTAATTATATATATGTTTTGTCATGACATATAAAACTCACAGAAAACAAGTACAGAGTGGATTCAATAGAAGATATCTTGAGAGACGACATGCACTATGGTTTTGAAATAATGTGTATTGTTTATGAAGGACTCACTGCTATAGTGTGGTTTTCAATTCCCACAATCATGTATATTACACTATAAATGTAGATATACTCATTACACTTTATTTATATGTTTATAGATGGAACAACAAAGAGACACAATGTCAAAATTAAAGCAATCAACAAAACATTCCAAATAACCCAAGTACAACATGTCATGTAAGTGACGAAGAAATTGTTGGTTTTTCAATAAGCTAGGTTTAAGCATGAAGTTCATTCCAATTCTAGCATTTTACTTTAACCATAGACAATTGCAGTTACACCATTAACAATTTGTTGCAGCAATCAAGATCACAAGAAGAAATACCATGCACAAGTACACAAGAAGTATCCTGGGAAACCCTTCTCAACAAGGGAAGAAAACCCAACCAATCCTTTGCTTTATTCTTCAAGAGAAAGACCTCCCACACCATAAACCTAGCACACAAAAGGGTGCTCACAAAACCTAGAAGACTAGCGCCCAAGAGAGGTGCGTACTTCAGCCCAAGAACAAGTACTTGCTAAAATTTTCAAACTCACACTTGTGTTGTGTTTCCTCAATGGAGAAATTACCTTTATTTATATTAGATTGGACATATCAAAACAAGTGTCTATTGGCACAACAAAGCCGACCTTAATAACTCAAAATATAATTAATAATTACCATATTAATTATCTTTTACATTAATTTATCTTTCACTTTATGGTGGGGCCGACATGTACCCTTTACATCACAAGTAGGGTTACAGGTAAGTCTGACTCTTAGACAATATAGCAAGAGATCTCATACACCCACTAGTGCTCAACCACTAGGGGCA
>JZKD02S1590370.1:0-10218 GCA_000966675.3 Picea glauca | reverse complement strand
AGGATGAAATATTTTATTCGACAAACCCAATGACAACTATAACGAAGGCCTTGAAGAAGGCTAACATGGAATATCTAGGTTTGATTAGCAAAATACCCCTGACACAGGAGGACAGGGCAAGAATTGTAGAGTTACAAACTACAATAACTAATTTTGGCATAAGTGGCATCTTTACATATTTTTATTAGCTATGACAATTTCATATCCGTTTTTTAGTTTGATATTTTGTATATGATTTGATAAAGAAAATTTTTATGTTTGTAAGAGTTTTTAAACCCCGTGCATGGGGAACCTGTTGATTTTGCAACTGCTATAGGTAGTAGTGAGGGTCTAATGCAAAAAAAAGGTTGACATAGCAAAGTGCAAGTGAGTCGTTTTGAGCCTCCTGAGGTTCTCCTCAAATCCATTGATGAGCGGGGTGATTTTGACTAGTATGACATGCCAGAGCATGATGAGCCAAAGCCTGGGACTCCACATGATGACTCCGGAGAGGAACATAGTGTAGGTGCATAGGATACTATTCTGCATGGAGCAGAATGAATTAAAAGCACCGGATCACTAGATGTCACCTTTCTGGTGGATGGCGCATGTGTTCCAATAAAGATTCAGAAGATTGTAGGTAATTGTCCCATTAATTGATTCATTTTTTTCATGAAATTGAAATGGACATTTGTTGAGATTATTAATTGATTAATGGATAACACGTTACTGCAAGAAACAATGCTTTCTATAGAAACTTACATGACAAAGCATTGGATCTATTTTACCCACCATTCACACATGGCGGAACGACCAAGATAGAAAAAAGAAAGATGATTTAATATATCAAATGGTAAACTTGTTCAAAAACACTTTCAACAAGAAAGTGGTTACAAAGTTGGCCGACGAGAATTTAAAATACACCAGGGCCCAGTATAGGGATAAATTGCAAATAGACCTCAAGAACGAACGCCCTCCCATGGTTCTTGAGAAAGAGTGGAAGGCACAAATAGAGGATGCGCTGATAGGCGAAAATGATCGTCCGTCAATTGGAAGAACGAGTCTGGTCCGGGGTTGTCTAAATAACCCAAGCCATTTGGTATAACTTGTTTCGACGGGTTTAATGGCTCCGTTGGCCAATCTAAAAGTCCTAGAAGAAATAAATAAAAGAAATAAAAGAGATAACTATTAAATAACCACTTAAGATAAATATGTACATAAATATATACAACTATTGTAGATGATATTTAAACAAAAAATCTACCTATCTTATTTATGTGCATGATATACAAGTTTCAAGTTTTAATCTAAACTCACGAAAATATATGTGAAGATGGATGCTTTAACAAAAGCAAATAAAGAAAGCACATAAGTTGTTTTTTGTTTTTTGTTTATTAATCTAAAATTAAATAGGAAAATATACTATGAAACAGGAGTATGTGGACAGACAAAGCCAGACCATATATTAGAGTTTTGAAGACAAACATACGACAAAAAAAGAAAAGAACTAACCTATTAATGCATCCAACGTCTGTATAATAGAGAATATCCAGCCACCTTGTCCGAGAAGTAAACCTTCAATGAACATTACGATTGTTTCGAATAAATGCGAAACAATGTATTGATTGTTGAATTTTAACGACATAATGATGAGATGCAAATAATCACTATGGTATTTGAGATTGCAAGAAAGTATTTTTAAGATAAATCTGACTGTAATAATATGCTTTTAATCATTCAACAAAATTTAAAGAAAAATCTTATAATTTGAGTTGAATAGATGATCACCCTATAAAATATCTAAAGGATCACATATGGACAACATTTGTTAATAAATTATCCCAACTCATAATAAAGCATGAAGACAAAAGATATCAATACCTGTTATCATATCAAGATAGACATAAATTGAACTAAGACCACATACACAAGAAGCTAAAGCTGTAATATGTATTTCTGTTAGATTCCAGTCTATGCATTAATTGTCCATACTTCAGCCCCATGCCAATATGATTTGTTTACAAAAAATACGAGTTTATAAAGGGTTCAAAAAAGTTAATTGTATTATCTTATAAGATAAGATTAAATCTCTACAATCATCTACTGATTACAAAAATAGGGGGGAATATAACAACCCCATATCACACTAAATCTCTAAAAATGAAAAAGTGTTTGTTCCTGTTTACACAAAAAATGAGCCATGGATATGGATAATAAGCTCAAAAAGGCTCCAGATCATTTAGTCACCATAAACTCCCAAATATCCTGAAAGAAAAAGATGAAATCAAGAAATTCAAATATACATTTAACAAATATTTTTCAAATTTTGAATAAGAATACATTGGCTACAAAATCTGTTGATTCTGTAGCTAGTCTTATTTTAGTAACAAAATCTAATTTATTCTATGAACACGAATGTAACACTATTTTAAGACAAAAAAAATCTTTACCTTTAACTGGAAAATCAAATCGATTCACATGATATCAGAATTGATCATTGTTGTGACACTTTCGACATTTTTTACAATGATGTTTCCTGTTGTTTTAGAATGTTTTCCTTGTCTTTGAACAATTGACTTGAAACTACGATTTTCATCTGTTAGGGGGTCAAACAGATCGGTAAGGGTTTTGATCCATTATTGCAAAATGGGTATGTCTGTGTAATACTTATCAATCTAGAATAGACAAGTTTCACATTGTGAACCTGTGACGACCATTTGAGAATACCCACAGTTGTGTGCTAGACTGTGTTCACTGTTTCCTTTAGGTTTGTTATCAAAATTGATACCCATAAATCCTTGACTGTGTTTCAAACAAGGTGGAAAATTATCAAAAAAATTGTAAGCCTGGTCGAGATCTGATTCGAAGGAAGGAGGGTCTTCTTCGGCCAAGAATCTATCGATTTCTGAGTCTGAGCTTTCATGGATCTCGATCATTTTGATTGAGCTCACATGAGCGTTAGATTTATTTCGTAGTTTCCTTGAAATCAACCTAATTGCACTTTTATTTTTAAAACCTAAATCGATATCACCTTTAGATGGCTTGCCCACAGGTCTATTTGTATTCTTAGCAGAGGCATTAGGACGTGAGCATCGTTCATGGCTCTACTCAAGAACTTTTGGGTCGGGTATAGGCTTAGTGGGGGTGGCTGTAACATAGGCCTGTGTAGATGAAGGGACTATGGTTTCCTCTATCATGAGTTTGTCAACCTCTACAACATCAGAGTTAACGAAGCCATTTCGGTCTAGGAAGACATTCCAGTCATCATTTTGTAACTTCAATGGATGTACCAACAATATATTTATCAAGCTGTGGTGAAACAAAATTGAATCCAATTGTTGTATTTAATACCTCTTTGCCATTTTATACAGGCTTCTCCATAGGTAATAGGGCATATTTAATTGAAAACTGATGAAATTTGATGCAAGAGCATAGTAAGCAGCCAGCCAAGCGATCAACGTAAAAGCATGAGACAGCTGGACACGCAGATGGACGCGTGGATGGGAAAAATAAGCACGTTTTCATGAGAACCGTTTTGAATTTTGAACCTAAAGCATTAATGTAATAGTTAAGGAAGAAGGTGTATTTTCATTTATGCCTTGGAGATATGAAAAGATCTGGAGAGATTACTCCCATATGTCAGATGTAATAGGCATTTAATTCTGTTTAATGAAAGTAGGTAGATATGAATGTTAGATTAGACAGTTTTAGAAGGATAGGAGGGAAAATGAATATAGACATCCTCACCATTGTATCATTGTAATTTTGGATTATCATTCAGAATTTTCATAAGCTAAAGAGTTGTAGCAGAGAGCTATAGAGAAGAACCCATGTATAGGAGCACTTGAGTTAATATATGAAGCTTTGACTCAACTTCCATGGCGTTATGATGCTTGTTGTTTACAATTTTTGAATGGTATTGTTTACAGTTGATTTGTTTCTTTGTTATGTTTTTATTTCAATGTTGTAGAGTGTGTGGGATTTCATGTTGAATGTATGAGGTCTGAGAGAAGAGAAGAATGAGTTTCAATTGTTTCTCTTCCTGAGAACACCTGCAAGGGGTGCAATGAAACGTCTGCAAGGTGTGCGTTGACGAGGGTCTGAGTTTTATCTCAGAAAGCTCAGGAGAGATACCGTTGTTCTCATAACAGCTAAAGTGTAGGTGAAGCACAGAGTCGTGCAAGGTGTGCGCAGGCTGGTTGAAGCCTTGGATATTATAAATCCAGAAGAAAGGTTGAAGGACCATTGTTGCAAGGAGTGCACAGGGTCAGAGACTCAAATAACTAGAGGTTATTTGAAGGTTTGCCGCAAGGAGTGCGAGCAGAGATCCTCTTGGGAGGCTTGAATTTATAAGTAAAAGATCAGGAAGGATTTTATCCTTTGAAGTGCTCAAAGGGAGATAGAGACCGAAAGTGTTTCTTAGAAGTTAAGTTCAGGAGGAAGAATGCCGAGTCATTTGGACAGGATTCATGGAGTGCATCTGGTGGTCAGAATATTCCGTGGAGAACTCGTGAAGTCGCATGGACTGTCAGATCCAAAGGAGCTGCGAGGTGGTTAAGAGTTGGGTGAATTTGCCACCTTGACGTGAAGAATCAATGTATACCGTTGATAGTGTTTTGTCTGAGCTATCAGATCATTTCAGGAATTCAGGACTCGTAAGTTTGGAGTGCAGGCCAAAACCATTGGTCACTCAAACTCCCGAATCCTGAAAATGATTGTTCAAGGTGAAGTTTCGGTATTTCGGGGTTCAGCATACCGAAAGTATCGACGACAGAGAATTGGGACCCTTGGCATTGAAAATCCTGAAGATGCAAAGCGCAACGTGCCTTTGGTGTGAACATTGACATCTCAACACTTCAGGGTTCGACATTTCGGGAACCCTGACGACAAGGGAACAAGACGTTTTGCACCGAAACCTCTGAAGTCGCGGAATGCGAAGTGTATGTGGAGTGGAATCCCGGTATTTTGGATTTCTAGGGTTTGAGAGATCGACGAGGCAGTGACTTTGGAATAGAGAGTCTCGTTCTCCCGGTTCATGAAATCCCAAAGAGGGAAAGGAGGAATTCCCAAAGAGTCAAGGGACGATAGCCATAGGCACTGATCAGGTTTTGGGGTTTTGGGACTCGAGTGGTAGAGTTGCATGATCAATGCGACTCCCGAAATCATGAAGAGAGAAATGCCGAAAAGGTGGGCCCCAAAGTCTCGGTTAGAAGGGACGTGCTACAGAAGTTAAAGGAGGGATCAAGCTTCGACGAAATTCCCGAAAGTTTTTGATCTCGCATTCCATGGGACGCTAAGCCCATTTCGGAATTTCAGAATAACGGAGTTCAAGGAACCATAAGGGAAGAGGAAAAACTGTGGGTTGTTCACTCAAAGTCTTGAAAGACAAAAAATAGTGGTTGGAAGGTGGCATGTGTGCGGTGCATTGAAGGACTCAACCTTCACTGAAATTTAGCATTTCGACATTTTCCAAGAGCAACAGAAATACATTGGGACTCTGTAACTCCTGAAACCTGAATTCCTTTGTGTCTTAGATAAAGGGTTTGATTAACCCTTGGAGTGGTTGTAGTGAAGATCCTATGTGGATCTCATCCTGAGGGCAGGGGTTCTACACCAGTGTGGTATCAGAGATCAGAAAAAATTATTTTCTTTCTGTAGCAGAGAGAAAAGAGAATTTTTTTCAGCCATGTCACTGAGAGGAAGAGATAGGCCAATGCTAGATCCAACAGTGGAAAGAGAAATGTGGGAGCTACGTGCTAGAACTGATGCTATGGAGACAACACAGAGGCGCACAGTTGACACTAGGGATATTAGTGAGGATGAAAGTGAAAATGAAGCTGGAAACGAAGGAGAAGAAGTTGCAGTTGAAGATGTTGCAAATGAACGCCTATTCAGGGTTGTTGCAAGGATAGGTTCCAGAGCAAAAATGGAGATTCCATTGTACGAAGGAAACTTGGATGTTGAAGAAATTCTAGACTAGATTAGAGCTCTAGACAAATACTTTGACTATGAGGATGTCGAGGAAGACAAGAAAGTCAAACATGCCATCACTAGACTTAAAGGGCATGCAACACTATGGTGGGATGAACTACAGGCTGATAGACGCTGCAAGGGCAAGTCGAAAATCAAAAGATGGGATAGCATGGTTGCAAAGATGAAGGCCAAATTTATACCCAAGGATTATCAAATCACTCTATTTCGAAGGATGCAGAATTTGAGACAGAAGCTGATGTTAGTGAAGGAATACATTGAAGAGTTCTATAGGATAAACATCAGAGCAAGTTATCGGGGAAAGTGATGATGAAAAATTTTTCAGGTACATGAATGGTCTATGATATGACATTCAATATGAGATGATCATGATGACCATCCTAAATGTGGAAGATGCTTATCAGATAGCTATGAAAGCTGAAGAGAATCTGAGCCGAAAGCAAGGTCAAAGAGGCCGAGGTAGAAGTCAAGACAGAGGCAAAACAGTTGCCCAATATAGGACTCAAAAACCTAAAGAAGAGGGGAAGAAACTTCAAACTCAACCTGAGAGGGGAGGAAGCTCACAAGGAAGGTAGTATGTTGATAGAAATACTTTTCCTTGAGCCAAAGGAAGAGGAAGAGGCAGAGGAGGTGAAGTGAAATTCTTTGTCTATGGAAAAATCGAACATAAATCCTATGAGTGTCCAAATAAGAAGAAAGATGGTGGTGAAACTCACATTGCTGAAGCTCAAGGATAGAATGTTGATGCAGAAGACGCTGAAGGAAGAAGATCCTTGATGATGAGGAAATTTCTCTTGAAGCCAAAGAAGGAGGCAGAGAACCCAACCCAAAGAAGCAATCTGTTTCAGACTGCTTGCAAAACTAAGGATAGAGTATGCAAGGTCATAGTGGACATCAGTAGCACAGACAATCTCATATCTACAAATATGGTAGAAAATATGGAGATGGATACTATTGTACATCCAAGCCCATACAAAGTTTCGTGGCTACAAAAAGGACATCAGGTAAATGCCACTAAACAGTGTTTTGTTGAATTTAAAATAGGAGGATATAAAGATGAAATATTATGTGATGTCATTCCTATGGATGTTTATCATCTATTACTGGGTAGACCATGACAATATGACAGAAACATAGTTCATGATGGGAGAAAGAACATGTACACCCTGGAGAAAAATGGTAGGACTCACATGTTGCTGCCAATTAAGGATAAAGAGGTGAAAACAGAGACGAGAAACACAGTACTTCTCATAAGTGGGAAGGAAATTCTTGATGAGGTTAACAAGAAGGAAGACACACAATTTATTGTGGTCAGGAATCCCATAATGTTTTTAACCAGTACAAGGATAGATGATTTACTAGAAGAAATCCAGGAGTTATTGGGAGAGTTCGTTGATATAGTAGTGGACAAACTACCTTGTTCGTTTCCACCCATCAGAAGTATAAGTCATCATATCGATCTTATACCTGGAGCCATTTTGTCGAACAAAGTAGCATATCGGTTGACACCGCAGGAGAATGAAGAGGTTAAGAGGCAGGTCCAGAATCTAATGGACAAAGGATTGATTCAAGAAAGATTGAGTCCATGCGTTGTTCCAACAGTGCTCATCCCAAAGAAAGATGGAGGCTGGAGAATGTGTACAGACTCAAGGGAAATCAATAATATTACCATCAAATACAGATTTCCATTGCCAAGGATGGACGACTTGATGGATTGCTTGAGTGGAGATTTTTTTTTTTCAAAGATTGATTTGAAAAGTGGGTATCATCAAATTCAAATGAGAGAAGGTGATGAATGGAAGACAAAATTCAAGATGAATGAGGGGCTATATGAATGGCTTGTCATGCCATTTGGCTTAACAAATTTGCCCAGTACTTTCATGAGGTTGATGAACAAAGTCCTGAAGGATTTCATTGGGAAATTCATCATTGTATATCTTGATGATATATTAATTTTCAGCAAGACAGAAGAAGAACACTTAAAGCACGTAGTTGCAGTAATGAGGAGATTACAGCAAGAGAAACTACTGATTAATATGAAGAAATCATCATTTATGAGGACATAACTCATTTACTTGGGTTTTGTTATCTCTGCAAATGAGCCGAAAATGGATCTGGAAAAGATAAAAGTGATTAAGAATTGGCCATCGCCGAAGAGCGTATTCGAAGTTCTAAGATTCCATGGTTTGGCTAGATTCTACATGAAATTCATCCAAAACTTCAGTGGAATTAGCGCACCAATGATGGATACAGTGAAAAAAAGACATAAATATTTTCACTGGATGGAGGAAGCAGAAAAGAGCTTCAATCTGCTGAGAAAGAAGATCACTGAGCAACCAATTTTGGTTTTGCCAGATTTTAACAAGACATTCCAGGTCAGGTGTGACACGAGTGGATTTGCAATTGGAGAGGTCTTGAGCCAAGACGACATGCCGATCACATATTTCAGTGAAAAAATGAATGAAGTGAAGATTAAGTACTCCACATATGACAAGGAATTCTATGCAGTCATACAAGCACTAAAGAAATGGAGGCACTATTTGGTTCCCAAGGAGTTTTTTTTGTACACCGATAATCACACTTTACAATTCGTGACTTGATAGGAGAAGTTGAACCAAAAACATGCTAAATGGGTTGAATACATGCAGAATTTTACTTTTGTAACTAAGCATATTTTTGGAACTGCTAACAAAGTTTCTGATGCTTTGAGAAGGAAATGTTTACTTATGCAGGAATTCAGATTCAAGACTTTGGGTTTTGATAACCTCAAGGAAATGTATGGGGATGACCCAGATTTTAAAGAGGTATATGAGGCATATAAGAATCTGATTCTCAAGGACATAAGCCAATGGACCAGATACATGATCCAGGATGAATTATTGTTCAAGAGAAATCAACTATGTATTCCAAAGTGCTCCATGAGGGAGAATTTGCTGAAGGAAAAACACATTGGAGGATTGGCCGAACATTTCAGTCATGACAAGACATTCTTAAAGTTGAATGGCTCATATTTTTGGCCAGGGATGAGGACATATGTCAAGAAATTTGTGATAAGGTGCATAATTTGCCAGCACATGAAGGGGAAAAGGTAGAACACAAGGTTATACCAACCTTTACCCATACCTAAAAGGCCGTGGGATGCAGTGAGCATGGATTTCATATTGGGATTGCCAAGAACACATAGAGGATATCATTCAATCTTTTTGGTAGTCGACAGATTTTCAAAGATGGCACATTTGATACCATGCCAGAAAACTAGTGACGCAACTCATATTGTGAATCTGTTTTTCAATGAAGTTGTTAGACTTCACGGCTTACCAAAGAGTATCGTGTATGATCGAGATACCAAATTCATAGGGCATTTCTGGAGGACCTTATGGAAGAAGTTGGGGACAAGTTTTTCTTTTAGTTCATCATATCATCCTCAGACAGATGGACAGACAGAAGTCATGAACAGAAGATTGGGAGATTTACTAAGAATCCTAGTGACTAAACACCACAGTCAATGGGATCAAATTCTGCCACAGGCGAAATTCGCTTACAATGATTCACTCAATAGAAGCACAGGGAAGAGTCCATTCCAGATTGTATATGGAATGCAACCAAGAGGAGTTTCTGAATTTAATGATTCAGAACAAAATGAATTCAGGATTGCTAGTGCAGAGGACTTTGCAGAAGGAATGAGGGAGCTTCACAGCCGAATCAAGGAGTGATTGCATATTTCAAGCCAAGAGTACAAGTAGAGAGAAGATCAACACAGACGAGAACTTCAATTTGAAGTTGGTGATCTAGTTCTTGTGCATTTGAGGAAGGAAAGGTTCCCAAGGGGAACATATAATAAGCTGAAGATGAAAAAGATTGGACCATGTAGGGTCATAAGGAAATTTGGGGCAAATGCACATGAAATTGAATTACCAGATGGGGTCGGAATCTCACCGATATTCAATGTTTCATATTTATACCCTTACAGAGCTAAAGAAGCAGGAATAGAGGAGGAACAGAAAGAAATTCAATGGACAAAACAAATGCCTGTAGCTGAAAAGCCGTAGATGGAAAGCATAATTGACAAAAGGGTTAGCAAAAAGACCAGGAGAAAAGAGTATTTTGAATACTTGGTTGTAACACCCCTCCTAGCTAAGGACAACTACACAGTCAACCGGTGAAATTTTTTTTTTTGTTAAAGTGTGTGCACGTGTGTAGAAGAGACAACCCCCTCGACTCTAGGTCAACACTCGAACCAACAGGACG
>JZKD02S1590359.1:0-10218 GCA_000966675.3 Picea glauca | reverse complement strand
ATCAGAAATGCTTATCAGGCCAAGCATCCTTGACTCAGGAGTTACATAAATGAGGTATGGGACCTAATCGACAATTTCTTCTCAGCATTTAATATTTCCTTCGTTCCAAGAGAGAAGAACACAATAGAAAATTCCTTGGCTACATCAGCAAGCAATTTCAAAGTTCCCTTGCCACCCAAATTCAGATATGATGTAGAAGTAAAATACAGGCCCTCCATACCTGACAATGTCAAACATTGGAAGGTGTTCAAGGATGATCTTGATATCAAAATATTCTTGGAGACTGTTGAAGAATTTTCAGAAATGCATATTGAACAAGACTCTATTTCTGAAGGAAAGCTTGATGGTGGTAATTTTTTGAGTAAGATTGCAAAGCATGACATTGTGCAACTACCCAGCAATCATATTCCAAGGGGATTGGTTCCTTTGGAAAGACTTTTTGATAGGAATGATGTGGCATTGAAAGGGAAAATCTCAGAGGGTGAGGTTGATACTACTCAGTGCAACATTGGCACCGAGAATGAACCCAAGTTTGTCAGATTGTCAAGAAGTCTGACAAGGGAGCAGAGGGCTGAATACACTAAACTATTGAGGGAGTTTTCTGATGTTTTCGCCTAGACCTATGAAGATCTCAAAACTTATGACGTTTCTGTCATTGAGCATAAAATCCCGTTGAAAAAGGAGGCAAATCCATTTAGGCAGAAGCTAAGACAGATCAATCCTATGTTGTTGCCTATCATGGAGAGAGAAGTGAAGAAGCTGCTACATGCCCAGATCATTGTGTCGTTGAGATATTCAGAGTGGATGGCCAACTTGGTCCCTATAAGGAAGAAAGATGGAGAAATTAGACTCTGCGTGGATTTTAGAAACTTGAACAGGAGCTCACGGAAGGACAATTACCCCTTACCAAAGATGGAACATATATTGCAGAGGGTAACAGGAGCATCCAAGATTTCCATGATTGATGGCTTCTTAGGCTACAATCAAATCTTTGTTCTGCCTGAGGACAGGGAAAAGACGACATTTACCACTCCATGGGGCACATTCATGTATGCTAAAATTCCTTTTGGGTTGATGAATGCAGGGGCAACGTTTCAACGTGCCATGGACATAGCTTTCATTGGGGAAAAGGATAGGTTTGTGGTCATCTATTTGGACGACATAACAGTCTTTTCCAAATCTGATAAAGAACACTGTGGTCATCTCAAGAAAGTTTTTCTGAAATGCAGAAGTTTTGGCCTTTCATTGAATCCCAAAAAATCTATGTTCGCTATGAAGGAGGGGAAGTTATTGGGTCATATAGTATCAGCAGAAGGAGTCAAAATTGATCCTAGCAGAGTTGAAGCAATCCAAGCCTTGGCAATCCCAAGATCCAGGAAAGAAGTCCAGTCTTTCCTTGGTAAGATTAATTTTCTAAGGAGGTTTGTTTCTAACTTTGTTGAGGTGGTAAAGCTTGTAACAGCCATGTTGAGAAAGGAAAATGAAGTGAGGTGGACCGCTGAATCTCGAAATTCCTTTGAGCAGATAAAGAAGGCCTTGACAGGAGCTCCTGTGCTTATCAGTCCCGATTACTCAAAGGATTTCCTTATTTTTTCCTTTGCCTCATCTGACACGGTGGCTGTTGTTTTATTACAGACGAATGAGGCCAGGCAAGAACAGCCTATTGCCTATTTTAGCAGATCTCTAAGGGATGTCGAGGTCGGGTACGACATTATGGAGAAGCAGGCATATGCCATGGTAAAGGCTCTCAAAGCCTTTAGGACATATGTCCTGCAGTCGAGGATCATTTCCTATGTCCCCTCTGTCGTTGTTAAGGACATTCTTATTCAGCCTGATATAGATGGGAGGAGGAGTAAGTGGATAGCCAAGATCCTTGAGTTTGACTTGGAAATAAGGCCTACCAAATTAATCAAAGTCAAGGTTTATCCAAGCTATTGGCTGAAGCAAATTACAAAGCTTTGGGGGTAAGTTTCATCAATGAATGCTCAGGAAATCAACAGGATCAACTGTCTGATGTAGACCCCCAAGCAGAACCCCCATTGGCTCGATGTCCTTGGTATAAGGATGTCATATATTTTTTGCAAGAGTTGCGGCCTCCAGATGGCCTGAAAAGAAGCAAGGCAAGAGCTCTGAAGCTCAAAGCAGACAGATATTGTCTTATCGATCAAGTTTTATATTGGAAAGACCCCCTGGGGGTGCTTTTGAAATGTATGAATCCACAAGAGGCTGACAGGATCATTGTTGAATTTCACAGCAGCCTATGTGGAGGGCATCATTTATGGAAGACCACGACCTACAAAATCCTCAGGGTTGGGTACTACTGGCCCACCCTATTCACTAACGTATGTAGAAAGGTCAGAGCCTGCATCAAATGTCAAAGATTTTTAGGAAAGCAATAGCTTAAATATCTGCCTTTAAAGCCTGTAGTCATTTCAGGGCCCTTCCAGCAATGGGGCCTAGATTTTATTGGAGAAATCACCCTACTTCCAGTGGGCAACACAGATGGATCCTAACTGCCACAGATTTTTTTACTAAGTGGATAGAAGTTATTCCCACCAAGAGTGCATCCCACAAGGTGATCATTGGATTCCTGGAAGACCTCATCACAAGATTCGGTTGCCCAAACAAGATTGTGACTGACAACACATCCTCTTTCAAGGCTGAGTCGTTAGCCAAGTTCTGTGAGCAATTCGGAATCAAACTGATTCACTCCACCCCATACTATCCCCAGGGCAATGGTTTAGCAGAGTCCTCCAACAAAAGCCTAATAAGGATCATCAAAAGACTATTGGAGGACAACAAAAAGGCCTGGGATTCAAAGTTGAAATTCGCTCTATGGGCCGATCGAGTGACCACAAAGAGATCTATAGGTATCTCCCCTTTCCAATTGGTTTATGGAGCAGAAGTTGTTTTCCCTTCTCAGCTAGCCATTCCTGTAGCAAATTTCTTCCATGATTATCAAGAAGAGCCTGATGATATGATCAGAAGAATTCATCAACTGGTAGAGGTCTAGCAGGCCAGAGAGCAGGTAATGAGCAGAATTCAGAACCATCAGCAGAAGATCAAGCAAGCTTTTGACAAAAAGGCCAAGAAGGAAGAATTTCAGATATGAGACCTGGTACTGAAATGGGATGCTCCTAAACAAGACAAGGGTAAACATGGAAAATTTGAATCCCTATGGGTCGGGCCCTTCAAAATCTCTGAAGTATTTTCAAATAATACCTACAGGTTGTGAGATTTGAAGGATCAAGAAGTTTTCAATGGCCCTGTGAATGGGCATTTTCTAAAAAGATGTCTTTTTTGAGCCACACATGGCTCATTTGCAGTTGTATATATTGTTTTTCTTTAAGGTTTTAAATAGTGACTCCATAGCCCAACAACAAGGCACTGAAGCTGCAAAAGAGTTCTCGGCAGCCCGCAGGGGGCATGTCGTCCCCCATGGAGCCTAATGTTAGCACATAATCATGTAAGGGGTGCTCTCCTGAAAGAAGTGTCCCCTTGGGCAAAGAAAGAAATCCGGAAAACCCATTTTTCCAAGGTTTAGAGGGTGGGCGCGTCTTTTTAATGAGAAGGCAGTTTCGGACGACCGAAATCTGCCCACCTAGACCTACGGCTGAGGTTTCATTCCAGAGCCCCCTCGCCATTCTTCCTTTAACGGGGGGGTCCAGAATTGGGCACGCATCTCTCAAACGGTTGAGATCGAGGCACCCAGATCAACGACGCTTAAGCGATTCTGGACCCCCTCTGCCATTCTGCCTTTAATAAGGTGGGGGGGTCCGGAATGGTGTGGTATTGACGTGGGGCCCCCTTCCTGTCATGTCGCCTTCTCTACCGCTTCCTCCCCTGCCATATGTTCTCCACTTGACCGCGTGATGGGGCCCGTTCCCTTTGGCCCCTCCTCGTTCTCTGACATCTGTCCCGTTCCCTTCCATGTCAGTCTCCCATAAATAATGTGTCCCCCATTACCATCATATCCCGTCACCTTCGCCCTTTCTTCTTGCCACGTGCCTCACCCTTGTTGTTTCTGTGATCACTCCCTTCCCTGTTCCACATCAAGCATGCCAGATCCTCCACGGCCTATCCATTAGACCGTTCAGCTGATCCAGGTGGCGTCATGAGAAGACTTCCACATCCCAGAGGGCAGAGTTGACCCGGATTGTTCCTGATCCCAAGAAAGCAGTTATTGAAGTTGTTGGAGGTGGTTAAACATCGTCTCTACCATAAATGGAAAGTACGACAAAGGATTAAAAGCATGTCGATTCATCTGCAGGACAGTCAGGAGTCTGATTGCGTCTGTCATAAGTGCATGATTGTCCAGAGTCTGCATGCGCAGACTGCCAGAAGACATGCAGATGCAATGTTTTTAATGCAGTGTCTTGTTTTCGCGGTGGTTTTTTTTTTGTTTTGAGTATATGTAGGCATTTTCACCATTTTGTAAATCATCAATGGTTGAGTTGGGCTCCTGATTGTAAAGTTTTAATGAAGCACTGGTTGCTCTGGTTATGTATTGGCACTTGAGACTTCTTGCCTTATGAATGTCAGCTTCTTTCCATCTCTTTGTTTACACTGTGTTAGAACAACTCGGAATTGGAGGATCCATTCGAGTTGCACTGTTATAGGATGATGTAGGTTGGATCACTGTAATAGTCACATTGTCTCTAATCAGTTCTTGTATTTTCTCAACGCTGAATGATTTGGAATTGGAGGATCCATTCAAGTCACCCTTCAGTTGCCCGAAGCTCAGAACCAAGAGGATCTTGCATTCTGAGCTTTTCTTCCTCAAGCTGTTGAAAGGCCTGATGCCCGAAGCAGTCTTGCTCACTCATCTCACCAAGTCTTCCACCTGCTCATTTTACAATCAACTCACTGACGGAAGTTAGATCAATACCTCTTTGTTCTTTACATACTAGGCCTGGTCCCTGAGTTAGAATGATACCTTCCTAGGTCTCTACTCATTTGATCACCCATTAATTTTATTCGTGACATAAACTGATGGGCATTGGGCTCTGCTCCAGTCGCAATCCAGGAGTGACTTCTAACGCTAACACATTCTAATCAATGGCTCTACTTCAAAAAAAAATTAATATTGAGTGGGGTTTACGATAAGGCTTCCCTCTATCACTGCTTCTTTTCCTACGTGCGACAAAAGGCCTAAGTAAACTCTTGCAAAAGAAGCAGCATATGACAAATTTAAAGGTATTTCCATATGCCTAAGCTGCATTATTTCACAATTCTTATTTATTGATGACATTCTCATTTTATGCAAAGGAAATACCAGATATGTTGAACAGCTGGAAGGCTCATTGTCCATCTTTTGTAAGTCCATAGGAATGAGTATCAGCAAGGAAAAATCCTCTATGTTCTCATGGGGGTTGATCGATCAAGAGAACTCGAAGATTTCCCAAAAACTCTCTCTCCCAGTAGCAATCTTACGAACTAGCTTAAAATATTTGGGCTTCACTCTTAAAGCCAATATCTTCAGGAAAAATGATTGGCTCTGGCTACTAAAAAAGCTTGAAAAAAAGATCCATTCATGGTGTAACAAATGGCTCTCAAGAGCAAGGTATTTAGTTCTAATGAAAGCAATCCTTGAAGTTATCCCGATCTATTGGGATTATTTTGCATGGATTCAGAAAAGCATATTAAACAAGATCAGATAACTTTCCTTCCACTTCCTTTGGGATGGAAGGGAGGAAAAAATTCCCATGGTACTCACCTCGTGGCAGAAACTAGCATTCCCTAAGTCTCTTGGGGGATGGGGACTCAAAAATGTATTCTTCTTCTCCAAGGCCCTGGCTGAAGAAAAAAAGTATGTGGAGACTCATACAAGAAAATGGACTCTAGGCACATACTACAAAATCAAAATACTTACCACATGACTCCATCACGAACTAGATCAGAAAACTAAACAAGCAAGTGCAACATGGGTCCATGATCTAGAAAAAAAATTTAAATGTTTTCCTTTGATAGGAAAATGGTTGGTATGGCTCATAGGGAATGGATATCAGGTGCTCATTGGAAAATATCCATGGGTTGGATTCGAAGACAACCATCTTCTCCCTAACCAGATTGTCAGATCTCTTAATAGAGTTGGTTTCTATTACCTCAATCAAATCATGTGTTGGGACTATGTAAATAATCAAATGCAATGGCTAGCCTGAGAAGATCTTGGTCTTGTTGAAGAGCATGCCCCTCAGTGGATAAATTATACTAGAACCCTTCATAACTCATTCATTTTTGCTACCGAGCAAGAGGACCAATTCATTTGGTCCCTTAACCCTTTGAGGTTGTTAGTAGCCTCCCCTGTCTCAAAGTTGGTGATGGGTTGGAAGCGCATATGTATAAACTCGGCTACCTGCTCCCAATTCTGAATATTTGGGCGATGGGCATCCAACCACCTCATCAATGTCCCTCTAGCCACAAAATCCATGGTTTGAATTCTCTGCTCTACGAGGACGGTTTTCTCCATTTGGACCAAGAATGTTTCCACGGGTCCAGTGTCGTCAAACTGCAGGGCGTCAAAAAGTTTAGATCCTATCCAGGGCACTTACTTTGTGCTTCGCGTGCATCGCCTTATTAACCCCTCATACATCTTATTCTATCATCTATCCAAGGCATCTTTGGAATTCATGTCATAAGACTTGACATTCCTCCAACTTAATTCCTCGTCTACAGTGGGGCTGATGTAATCCTCCCTGTGCCCCGTGACCTTGTAAATATTTTCAATTGTTGAGCTCTATGCATCCTCATTGACAGGCTCATTGTAGTGGCCGCCTTCATATGGATAAAGTGGCACAACCACGCGTAGGGTGTTAGTATCAAATGACATTTGGTACTCTTTCAAAATCAACACCGCATTTTTGTCAAAATCCGAGTCAATTCCTAGCAATACAGGGTAGGAATCTGACTCATCTGTGATTTCAATGACTTTGAAGTCGGCCTTTGTTTTTACTCCTATATTCACCTCTACTTGCTCCAGTCGATCGATGGGGTAGATCTTGTATTGATTAGCTAATCGAAGTTGAATGGGTGACCATACCAACTTTGGTTTCCCCATCACTTCCGATAATTTCTTAGGTAAAATGTTCACATCATATCCTAGATCCAACATGACTCCATGCATATCATACCCACCAAGATCTAATATCATCTTAAACTCTCGAGAAGTGCAATTTTGCTTATTGACCTGGCAGACATCCCTTTCTGGCAGTAGAGCTGCAATGATGGTATCCTCTCCTTATTCTTTCATGAAAGTAGTTAACATCTTAATCAACTTACTCACAGCTTCTGGATCTATGAGCAAACGCAAACAATAGTTCAAGAAGGTATTGAATTGATCTTCTGCTTCTGCAATTTAACCAAGTTTGTGCAAGGATTATATGCGTGTTGTGTTGCAACTCTTCTTGGCATTGTTCATATGCTTTGTGCTCAGTGCATCGCAACATAGTCGCTCTACATGTTTCTTCTATCGATCTTTGGGTTGTGTGTTGGGTTTCTTCATGCACACAAGCTTCCTCCAAAGATMTTTGTGTCGCAAGATGTAGTTCTTCGCGTGCACGAGCTTCCTCCAATGACCTCTGTGTCACCCACTACACTTCTTCATGGATTCATGCTTCTTCTAGCAACCTCTACATCACCCTCTAAACTTCTTCTCAAACCCGTGCCTCTTCAAGAGACCTTTGAGTCACGCTTTGTCACTCCTCGCGTGCTCTTTCTTCCTCCAAGGCTCTCCGTGCATCACGCAAAACTACTTCTATTGAGTCGCATCAAACTTAGGAGGGCGTTGGGGGACCTTCTTGATCTTTCCCTCTACTTTTTGACCCAAACCTTCTCCGTGCTCGAAGTTTTCCCTTGTCTTCGCCTGTTACTGCCTAGACGTCCACTTCTCCATTCTTCTTCTTGTTTTTATGTGGCTCGGCATGTACCATGTTACAGTTACCCTTCTTGTCCTCCCATTTCTTTAGCAAGTCTGGAAAATCCTAGGTTACATGTTCATGACTATAACAATATGCACAAAGCATGTGTGTCTTAGTGAAAAATCATGAGACATGACCAATCTCACCGCAATTGAAACATGCGTTGGGTATGTCGCCTCCTCCACCATATCCTCGTCTATATCCATGCCCATATCCACCTCAAGGTCCTCTTTGATATCCACCTATGTCATCACTACTGTGCTCACCACCCTTTTGTTCCTCTTGCACTGAGAATGCATCTTGGGTATTGTCTTGCATCAATTGGAGGGAGCGACATTTATTGATATCGTGGTCGATGGACTTACAGAATTCCCAGAAGAGGGTGTGATTAATTGCTTGATACTTCTGGAAGGTGGGGCAATGGGGTGGCACATGGCCCCACTATTGACATATTTCACACCATTCTGACTTTCCAAACAGAAATGGACTCGATGCGCCTGTTGCCACATAAATGGGAAGGACTGAGCACTCATCTCGTCGATGCCCTTCTGAATGGCATGTAGTGCACCACACATGTTTGTGCACGAATTTAGCCTTGGCTATATCTTGCAACTCTATTATTAGGTTGCAATTGCGACTAAACCTGCGCCAACCCGACCGATGTTTTTGCACCTCCAAGTATGGCTTCTAAGCGCATCGCAATCTCAAGTGCCTCGGCCTGAGTTGTCACCTTTTGTTGGGTGAGCGGGACTCAGATATGGTGGAGAAACCCTGCAATGAACCATTCTCTATGTTGCATATCCTAGATCTGGAACATCAGCCTATCCAAAAAGAGTTTGAACTGCTGGTCATAATCCCAAACTGTCTCTCCTTCCTTCAACTTGATTTCCTTGATTTTTGTAATGCATTGAGACTCTCACTTCAACTTCTGAAATTTCTGAAGCAAATCTTGTTTATTCTCATCCAGGGACCTTGCTTATCCTAGTGGCGCAGTAGCCTTATACTTCATGTACCACGTTAGGGCCTGATCCATGAATGTAGTCTCGAGTTGTGCAATCTTAGCCACCTCATTTGTAACTCTCTTTACATACCATATTGCTTCATAGGTGAAATACTATTGCTCGACATCATCCTTACATGTTCCATGGAACACAAGCAATCTCAACGTACTATCTTGGTTGGCCATCTTGGAACCACAGTTAGTTCCACTTTTCTTACTGCTATTGTCTAGATCCATCCACACCACTATTGCTTAGGGTAAAGTGTTGTTGACTTCACCTTCTCCTTCACTTGTCTTGTCACTCCTTTCCTCTTCTTCTCTTTACTCAACACTAACCTCTTCATTATCTATTGTGTGGTGTTCATGATTAAAAATGGGCAAGGGGGGTGGAACAAAGGGGGGGTAAGACCATCTTCTCCTAAAATTTCTAGTGAGGGGACCCAAAGAGCTATCTAGTGGCAATAATGCAAGACTATCCAAGATTGTTAGTTTCTCTCACCCACCATTAGGGAAGCCTCCATCTTCCTTCACTTCTGGCACATCCACATTCTACACCTTCTCCTCTTGATCTGATTGTGCACCACCAACATGCGCACCTGCCTCTGGGTCGATCTGCGCACTGTCACTACGCGATTCATCTCTTGGTCTGATCTGCACACTACAACCTTGCGCAGAGTTTATTTCTCCACTCAACATGTGACTTCTCCACGTGTCACTCACTTGGTTTCTCAACGTACCGCCACTACACTAAGAGCCCAAATCTTGTCTAATTGGCACCCCATCGTACTGTGTGACAACTTATCTTCTTGTCAACACATAACCGTGTGATGCTTCCTCTTTCGAGTCCACCGATGCACCACAAATTTACGCCCCTGCACCATGCATGTGCGATCTTCGTCTTCTCAAGGTTGCATCATACTGCAACATCCAAAGGGTATGGGATTCATCACCTAGGCCCTCACTACCACTACTATCACTTCTCATATCTTTGACTCCAATCCTCTTCGTAGGCATGTCCTCGCCTGTGATCCACTCTAGCATATCATCCTCTCCCACACCACTACCTAGTGTGAGATTCCTCTTCATTATGGGCCCGACACCTCACTACACACCCTCAGCTAACTCTTCTCTACTCTTTTGCTCAACTTTATCCCTTAGCTCATTTCTTCTTGTGTATCTTTCGACGCATTTTCCCCTCTGCTCTTCTAGGTCCATTCCAGTCCTCACCTCATCTCAACAACTTCTTGGATCCTCCTCAGTGGATCGATGCTCTGGTTATTTTTCCCCCACCTTTGCCAGAAA
>JZKD02S1590358.1:143152-180326 GCA_000966675.3 Picea glauca | reverse complement strand
AGGGGGGCTCCGGAATGAAGCCTCAGTCGTCGATCTAGGTGAGTGGACTCTGGCCGTCCAGATCTACTCGCTACTTATTCTAATGAACATTCATGCCCCAGCTTAAATCCGACATCTCTTCCTCACATCTCACGGTCGTATAGACCCTAATATCCTCCGAAAGAATCTCATACATTCATCGGGACTTATCATCACGACAGTCCGAACTCTCGACCACGGGGCTCCCGAATTCTTGATCCCCGGTTTCCCGATGTGGTTAATCTCTTGACACATAGCCTCCTTAAATCAGATGGTCAATGACTGCTTCAGGGTTTCCACCATGAAAAGTCCCGATCTCTCATCACCAGGGCTTCCGAATTCACGATTCCCACTTTCCCGAAACGGGTAATCTCACGACACATGGCCTCCTTAAATTGGACGTTCCACGACTGCTTCGAAGTTTCCACCATGGAAAGTCCCGATCTCTCGTCATCAGGACTTCCAAATTGGCGATTCTCGATTTCCCGAAATGGGTAATCTTGCAACACGTGGCCTCCTTAAATCGGATGGTCCACGAATGCTTCGGGGTTTCCACCATGGAAAGTCCCGATCTCTCGTCACCAGGACTTCCGAATTTGCGATTCTTGTTTTCCTGAAACGGGTAATCTCACGACACGTGGCCTCCTTAAATCGGACGGTCCATGACGACTTCGGGGTTTCCACCATGGAAAGTCCCAATCTCTTGTCATCAGGACTTCTAAATTTGCGATTCCCATTTTCCTGAAATGGGTAATCTCGCGACAGGTGGCCTCCTTAGATCAGATGGTCCAGATATACTTCAGGGTTTTCCCCCTATTCACTGGGGTTTGAGCCTCGGGTATCTCCTGACAGATCCAACGGCTGTCAGGTTTTCCAGTCGAGATCTGACGACTCATACTGGTTCCTAACTTGTGCATTCTCCCACGACTCCCTGGATGTGGAAAAATCAATGGTCCATATGTTCTCCTGGACCTTGGGGATCTACGATTCCAATCTCTTCGCTACCCACGAAGACATAGAAAGACAAAGTGGTAAGGCCTTAACATCCTACTTTCTCCTACAAATCTAACGGTCATGGGTGACCACAGATTTCCCGACGGGATTTTTTCCGTCAATCAACACATGTTCCGAGTTAAGGCGCTTAACACTCCAATTTCTCCTTTTGATCTTATGGTCGTGAGTGACCACCGATCTTCCGATGGGATTTTTCCCATCGATTTGCTATTTATCAGGGATTTCTTAAGGCCTTGCGCCTTCACGTCCTTTCTCCAGGTTCTTGATGGGTGTTTGAGAAGGGTATCTCTATGGGGAAGTTTACCCAGGGTACTATCTGAGGCAGATAAGGGTATCTCTCTCCCGAGAACCAGACGTGAAGTCTGAATTAGATCAATACGCATATAGATAAAAACTTATGAAATAAGAAGCCATACATAGACTTTCCATTATAACATACAACTACCAGTACTGATCAAAATATCATACAGACATTCTTATACTAAAATTATTCACAATTTCACAGTTTATGAGCATAATTGTTAGAATACATATATTTCAAGAAGCCAAAGGCAAAACACTTATCAAAAAGTAACACCAGGAATTATGTAACTGCTGAGAGGGGTGTTCCTTTCCACCCAACCGTAGGCTCAGTGACTCCCAACGGATTTACCACTAGCCACCCCCGATCTGAGACCATGATGCTGTGAGACTGTGTCTTTGTTCTCCAGTGACCAGGAGCGAAGGTTACTCTCCTCCCTCTCTACTATCACTCACTCTGCATGTCGCCAGAGTTATCCCCTCGCGTCTGCCCCCCAAATCTCTTCTTCCCCATGCCTTATCCTCTTGCGAGGTTTTGTGTGGCGTGATTTCCCTCGCGCTGGTAAGGTCTGACGGCTCTATGGATGGGCGGTTCACCTCCCCATCCCTCATTAATTCCTGAGGAGTCACCTACCTACCAGCCTGCGAGGAATTTAATTCGGGGCTAGCGAGCCACTTTTGGTTCTCCGGGCTAGTAGAGTCCAAATGCGGTATTGATTGTCTGTGGAAGTTAACGCCACCTTTCCAGGTGCCCTCCACCGCCTTTCTGTAGCCATCGTGTCCTCTTTTTCAGCATATCCCCTCTCAACAGTCCTGCAATATAAATTCATAATATTATTCACATTCGTCAACCTTTTCCACAAGGTCCATTCACATCACATATTCACATTTCTGAGTTTTCCACAATTCTTGGCCAGTCCAGTTATTTTTACAAACTGGGGGAAACAGGGTGTTACAAAGCCCCTCAATTCTTAAATAAAAATAGTGAAGGGAGATCTAACTGAATAGTTCGTAAGGCACAATACTTGCTAATGTTTTTCAAATGGGGTAGCAAGCTAAGTGGGCTTGATTCTGGGGAAAAATCCACAGTCAGGCGCGCTTGAGCCAAAAGATTATTGGGATGGGTGACCTCCTAGGAAGTCTTGGTTACTGTGTGCAATCCCCATAGGTGATGATTGATGATATGCAATTCATTTCACTAGTTTCACTCCCACTTCTTCACCCCTATGAGAATCACCCGAAGAAAGAGTGTTAAGTGGTCTATTCAAATCATGAGAATTATTGGTCAGTTGTGACTAATTCTCATGGATATGGGTCATAGATTAATGACTTACTCTACGAATTTAATCCCAGAAAATGGTAAATAAGATGATAGCATTGTTATGGGTGTATTCCACTATGCACATACTACTATTTTATACCAACGATCAAACCAAGATGGAATTAATTTGAATATTTAAAAAAGTGTGAAGGCATAAATTTAACTCAATAATGCAACTAGAATTCAATCACAAAGCAATTAAATGCATCATAGACAACATAAAAAATTTAACCTTGGAAACCCATATGGGAAAACCAACATTTTATGGGATTTGATTCTTGCTCAAGAATTATAAAAAAGGGTGAGATATACACTCTTAATATATATTTGTGTATTATTACTCACTAGAGATATTTGAAAATAGCTTTGGCTCAAGAACAATATTTTTCTCTACCTAGAAAAATTTAGCATCTCTTGCATCCTTCAATCTTCATGCAAATTGTCTCATTTCGAGCCCTCTTCTTTTGTTATCACCCTTATTCTCCCTAAGATTCAATTATCTTCCATCTCTCTTGGTTGTTCTTATATCAAGTAGCATTATTTGTTCTAGAGTTGTCTTGGATTACCAACCATCAGGTGATTCATTTCACTTTCTTGAGGCCTTTCATCTTCAAGTTGATTGCTAACTTCAAACTTTGCCAAAATTTGTTTTTTATTACAAAATTTGGATTGAGGATTTAACTCATAAAACACCTCCCCATTCACAATATTTTGGTCCATGAATGCTTCAACTCGAAGATGAAACATGTTATTCTATAACACTCTTTATTCTTTGGAGAACTAGGAAATTATGTCTTCTTGGAACTTTTAAATATAAGAAGAATTTACATGCCATGGCCACACTTATTCTCGAGTGTTCTTAGTCTCCTTTTGTAGTTTTACAAATAGTTTGTAGAGCTTCATAAATATATTCATAAGAATGGTAAATCAATAACCAACTATATAGTCCTTGAATGTTGTTGTTGTTGTTGTTGTGTCTTTGATTCCTCTCGATGTCAAAACCATATATTCAAGATCTTTGGGATTGTTTCTCTAGATGAGGACAAAATTATTCTATTTGAGTCTTCTCCTACCATATTTGGAATGGTTCTCTATTTGTGGTAGATCATGTATGTTCTGGGATATTCTCCTTTTCTAGAAGTTATAGATCTTTTCAAGATCACATTTCTCTGTAAATGGACAACCTTTGTGTCTAGGCCTTTGTCCTCACATCCTTGAAACGATATTTGATTTGCATCCTCCTCAAAGTGTTAGAAACTTTTCAAGGTCATAAATTCAATATCTCTCATACCTTATTATCTGTAAATGCTCGGAAATGGCCTATACGTCTCACTGACATGGATATTTTATAGAAATTATATTTTTTTCTTTATTCTCGGTGCAATTCTAAATGTAAACCTTCTCAATTGAAATTAATCAATAGGAAGAAAATAATTTATTTCTAGATTGGTTCAATGTTGGATTTGCTTTGCAACCCTTGACTATTTTCTTGTGGTGCTAATACCAAGTATCAATCAATGGATTTAATGAAATATGATTTAATTTACAACAATGGATCAACCTATGAAAGTATAAATGGTTAACCCCAACACTGTGTCAACACGCATCCAATTCGAAATCAAGTACTCTAAACTTCTTTGTCAACCAAGGATCCAAGAAATTAGTGTAATATGGTGTGTTAATAACAAAATAAATAATGCACTGTAGGTTTGGATGTGTATTCTCAACTCCCAATCACACATATATCAACCCATGTAAGAAGCATATATACACTCTATTGTTTGGAAGTTATTACATAAACTTTGTTGTGATAGAATGTAGAATCAATTGTAAATTTCCCCAAACATACATTTGTTCATATATATATCAAGGTGCCTACTATAAGGAAAACACACATTTAATTGAGTATTGTATCCCATACATAGATTTTTTTAGGACATAGTCATTGCACAATTGTGAGGGGTTCTATGCTTTATGAAGGAGGATGCATAGGAAGTTAGTCCAATGATTCAAATAGCTTGCTAATTGGGTTGTGGATACCCATTCAACAAGGGCTAAGTGTCATTGGTAATTCACATTATATATGTATATATATATATATATATATATATATAACACTGTTGAGTTACAAATCAAAGGTTTGTCCCCAATTCATCACTTAATAGAATTGTTGTACGTGCATTGAATTACTAACCCAAGATTTAATAAACAACCTTATATACCAATCAACAATGATCCAAAAAATTCAAATGTTGTAACCATCATTCTATTGATTTAAGGAATGGTAATAGTTCTATTATATGTGAATTTCACAATGCACATACTACTATTTTATACTAGCAATCAAATAAGCAATTCTAATGTCCCCCAACCCAACCGAGGGACATTATGGTGTGGAAAACTATTAAAAATGAAATTTATACTAGCTAATTGATTTCCTATAGCTTCCATCTATGATTTACATGAAAATTTAGTGGATGTCTATTATTATTAATTACATGCATATACAACACTCTAAAATAGATATGAAATGCAACTGACAACTCATTTTCAACATCATATAAATCATTCCCAAATACATAGAGTTCATGCACAAAAAATAAGCTCATAATACAATAGAAGCAAGATAAAAAACTTATCTTTCAAGATAGATGTGCAACTAGCTGCTTGGGATGGATTTTCCATCCAATCATAGACCTAATGCTCCAAATCTCAACAACAATTCACCCTGAGTTGGCATGTAATCTAGAAAAGAGAGTGGTCTCTCATTGTCCACTCACTTCTTGGAAAATCACAACCATAGTATTCTCCTATAGCTAACCCAATTTTTTACCAACTCTCTTCCTCTTGACCTTCCCAACCCAAGGAATGTACCCCTTCATTGATCTTAGTCCCTCAAACATCCCATTCATTTATTAGGGTCTCTCTAGCATAGCTAGCTAGGAATCTCTCAACTTGGAACTCAAGGGAATTCACTGCTAGTAAAAACCACCACCACCAACAACAAACACTTGTTGCTTTAGTGCAACTCACTCAAGAGTTCACTTTTCAGGCCTGACAACTCGGCTCTTCAATCTTTAGCTCCAAAATTATTCAGATATTCTCCAACATGCTCTAGAATTCTCCCTTTATGGATGAACCAACTCTTGACTCTCTTTCTTTCCCTCTACTTCTTGTTCATGCACAAAACTCGATTGTTTAAAACTATTGTCCCAACCCATACAAATTTCTTCACTTTGGCTTGCCTTTCTTGACCCACACACTTTCCCAAACTGATTGTACTTAGCCCCCATGTGCTCAATAAATATGGTATACCAATTATCACACACACCCTCTTACGTGTATTCAATGATTGGCTTTGGGAACACTCAATCAGAAAATTAGAAGGTTCATATACCAATAGAAAATTTAGGGAAAATGGGTTGAATTAATATACATGGGTATTTCCCCCTTGGACCCCACTTTTGGCCATTCTATTAGAACCTCCCCTTTCTTGTGCATTAATTCATCCCCCATCTCTTTCCATGTCCCCTTATAAACTCACATCACATTTTATTATTTAAACATAGAAATAGAACTCACATATTACATCGCTTTGGTTGTAGCAACACATTATATCTACATAAGAATTAATTTAACTGGGGATTTTAGTGGGGATGTTATATTAACCCTCCCCTACAATTGTGTGTCTTCCTTGGTGCACACTATTCCAATATAAATATATGCAAATTTACATCACAATACTTTGAAAATAAAATTATGCAATTTTACAACCCCAACAACAGTTCCAACCAAAATTCATGTTCCTCTCAACCTGCTGACCCATGGAATGCCCCATTCATTTATCAAGGTTAATCCAAGAAATGTACCATTCATTTATCAGGATTAACCCAAGAAATGAGCCATTCTTTTATCACGGTCCCCATCATAGTTGGCTAGGACTCTGAGATGTGGTTCTCGAACTCTAGTTGTTCAAAATGGAGTCTTGCATTTTGCTTTCTTCAAAATTGTAAAACATTTGTGAGTATTCATCCCACATGTTTTCTTCATGCTCCCATGTAGAATATTCAGGACCATATTAGGTCCATTGAACCTTTACCAACCCTATGGCCTTGTTCGAGAGCAATTTGACTTTCTGATCCAGGATGTGTACCGGTTCCACCCGAAAATCCCCTTCATGCTCCACCTGGATCACATTCCAATTAATTATGTTGTTAGGTTTAGGAACATATTTATTTAATAATGATACATGAAATACATTATGCACTCTCATGGATGCAGGAAATGATAACATGTATGCAACTGACCTTATATTTTCTAAGATCTCAAAAGTTATGCAATATCTTGCTGCCAACTTTGGGAAACTTCCTAATGTTAGCAAACTTCTTTTTGCCTTCACTTTTAAGAACACATGTTCACCCAATTTGAAATATATAAACACTCTATTCTTATCTGCATAATTTTTCTTCCTATCATGGGAAGACTTTAAATTATTCTTTATCTTTACCATATGCTCTTCTATTTCCTTCAACAAATCTGGCCCAACAAATGCTCTGTCTGTTGGATTATCCCAACTTACTGGTGTGTTACACTTTCTGCCATACAATGTGATCTGAGACCCAGGGGTGACCCTATTACCAATCTTTACTTGGTTTTATTCCACTCATTTAAAGGTCATATTTAAGACCATTTTTATTGAACTTGATTGCATTAAAAGGTGAATTTGAAGTGTTTAAGTGGCTTGAATCCAAATTGAATTTAACTTGGTGAAGAATCTTATTAAATCTCATATGCCATTACTTAATGCATCCAAGAACTTAACTGCGAAAATAAGGAAGCATATGAAACATGAGATAAGTAGTCACACATAAGGACAAGAGAATCATCAATTGTTAACGGAGTTCACCCCTGGTGGGCTATGTCTCCGGGCTCTGCTCAATCGCATAGCCACTTCATTCTCTTCTTTAAAAGATGATTCTCCTTTACATATAAAAGGGCTACAATCCCACTCCTAGTGACAACATCAAAGAAGTGATATTTTGTGTAAAGACATGGCTCTCACAATATGTGGAAAAGTCTCTCATGAAATGAGACAATCTCCATGGACAATCCAAGGGAAAATTTCTCACAAAAATGATTCTCACAACATGTGGAAATGATATGTTATTCTCAAATACAAGGACTAGGATCTCACAACGAATGGACATGTCTCTTCCATAAAGAGATGATCTCTTCCCTGAAGGTTGATCACTCACAAGCTATGGAATAACATCGACTCTTTTACAATGGAAAGAAATTTTCCTCTTTGAATATGTTGATTAGATTCAAGCATCATCATTGGCACTACATTTGTCTCACAATTGATGAGTTTCCTGCAATAGACCAAGAATTTCTTCCCTACTATAGCACTCCACGCTCATTGAAATATGTAGCATGTATCCATCTTTTGAAAAATATCATAAAGAAACCAAATTTACAAAAGAACCATGCTTACATTGGGTTTTCAGCCATAAGCCTCATGATATGCAACTCTGATGCAGAAACGGACGTCGCCATTGCGATCATGGCATGAAATCGGTAAAGAATGACTGTCAAATCATCTCAAATGGATGAAGTCACCTCCAAGCCCCTATTGGGATCTCTACCTCATAAAGTGTGCCTGCAACCTGCATTAAATGCTCTTCCTCTGCATAATTTTTCGTGACTTTACGGATCTAGGCGTGCACCTTCCCTATGTACCTGAAATTAAAAAATCACATTTTTGTGCTGCTCTGGTGCTGATATCCTCCCCTGAGCTCTAGAAAAAGGTTGTCTTTAAGATGAAATTCATGGGCGTTCATTAAAACATAGGCAATTGGCCCAATTGGTTTACAAACTTTAATTAAAGTTGGTTGTTTGGGGAGGGTCCAGGGTCAAACCCGTGGGCCTTCCCATTTTATCGATATATTAACCACCAATGAAATTAAACCCACAAATTTGTTTTGGGTGCCAAACTTGGATGTGAAGGAAGCACAACCTACCACATTTAAGGTACTCGTATTCAATGCCCAATCGAAATTAGTGGTAACTTCAACAAAATTTGGTGGAGTCAGTGGATTTTTGGTGTTAATTTTTTCTATTGCTGGGATGTGTTGATATTTGTGGGGATGTCGGTCGGTATAACCGTGAGGAAGTTGGAACTTTTTCGGATGTGTGGACCGAGGCTTGTCCTCTGGGTTTTAGGACGTGTTATCACATAAAGTTTTCAAGGGTCGCAGGATGACCAATTCTTTTGTTACACAGGTAACGTCCAAGTGCAGCATTCAAAAGTAGCCCATTTCGGGCTTGAAATACAAGCAACAAGAAGGTTTGATTTTCAATGGTGGAGATCCTAGGAGTAGTTCAGGTCGGCGGCTCTCGTGCTTTCGGAATGTCAAAATTGCACGAGGTTTAACAACTAGGTAGAAGCCCTGGAGTTTCATATCAAACGACACATGTCCCTCTAGATAGGACGGTCATAATTTACTTCAGAAGTTCAGGCTTTGGGAGTTTCAAAACTTCCCCTCTTGAGTTCCTCTGGATTGTCTTATCCCGAAGTCCACTGATCTCTGTTGCATGTCCATCCAAATATAACGGTGGTAGTTTACTTCGAGACTTCCGTCTTTGGGAGTTTCAGCTTCCCACTCTCATTTTACTCCAAATTAATCTCTCCTAGAGTTGACATATCTCCACCGTGTGTCTTCCTCAGATCAACGGTCATGATTTACTTTGGGACTTTGGGAAATTTTCCTTTCGAGACTTCCCCTCTTGTTTTCCTCCAGAGTACTTTTCTCTTGGAGTTCACAGATCTTTGTTGCGTGTACTTCCATATATAACGGTGGTATTTTACTTCGGGACTTTAGGATATCAATTTCCTCTAGAGTACTTTTCTCTCGGAGTTCACAGATCTCTGTCACATGTCCTCCTCAGATCAACGGTCATGGATCGTTTCCAAGCTTTAGCATTCATTTCAGGCTGCCATGTCACTCGGGCCCATACTACTATGTGAGTTGTGACAGCTCTATATGCATACCCCCTTGACTCCAAAGTGTTGAAGACACTTGGCACCCATCAGTTCCAATGCGTGGAGCTCATCTATTAGAGACACATGGCATCCATCTAGCGTTGACACATGGCACTGATTTCAATCATTTTTGGACATGTCTTCAGCCTATTTTTGAGTGACACATGTCACCCCTCCATCCATGACATGTCATAATAATGACAGCAAGCCACCACGTCAGCTGCAGGAGATCATCCTCTGAGAAGTGTTCTTGTTCAAGCGCCAATATTAGCACCATCTCCATGTGCAGTTTTAATGAATCCTAGAATTGGTGGGAGGATAAACTTTAGTGGTGGCACTAAATTTAGTAGGTGTTTCAAGACCGCAGATCACGACCAGATCAATGACCACATTTCGTTGTGGGGATGCAACATGCTCGAACAATAAAATTCTTGAGCGGTGCCGCAATTGAAACCATGGTATAGCGGAAGAGCTATGTGGTGGAAGGTTGTGAATTGCGGGCTCAAAAGTAGTGTGAATCCAAAGTTCCTTTGATGGCCCCACAATCACGTGCTTATATAACAAAAAATCCGAGAGCAACATGTGGTCACCCCCTAGGCGTTAAGCCTCACCCAGATCTTGAGGAGAGATCAATTAAGAAAAGAGGGAATGGTGGGTGAAACCTTGACTCACTCCGTAAATTGAATCATGGAGGGTATAGCCATGGAGACAGAAGCTTGTTAGCCCGAAGTACCTCGATGGACAATTTCTTCTTGCAGGCCCATACTGAGCCATGTTTGCATCTAATAGGAGGAAACACACATAGTATGACAAAAGGATGCACAGATGAAAATATTTGAATGGGATGGCCATATCACACTCCTGGTAGTTGTGGACTGATCTGAGTATAAATAGATCAGTTCAAGATTTTGTTATGGTCATCGATGGTTGAGCAGAGCTCCCTATTTTGTAATAGTTTGATAGTAGAGTTGTTCTTTGGTTATGTATTATACCTGAGACTTTCTCATCAATAGAAGTCAGTTTCTTTCATCATCTTGTTAAATCTATGATGAAACACTCGTGCATGGAGTATCCAAACGAGGGTTGTAGTTGTATTGTAATGTAGGTTTGACTATAATGTTGTTGTGATATGTTTCAGTATTTTCTTTATTCCCTTTTTCCTCTTATGTTGAAATGCTTGTGCATGGAGGATCTAGACGAGTTGTCATAGTCGCATGGTAATGGAGTTTTTATTATTATGTTGTTGTGATATATTTCAATGTATGAATCTTGAGTTCAAGAGTGCTCTTGTGCCTTATTTGTTCTTCACCAAGCTGCTTCAAGGCTAGATGCTCATGGAAAAATTGTCCACTCTCCTCACTAAGTCTTCCTCCTTCTCACCTTTATCCTTATACCACTGACTGAAGTTAATGAGGACCTCATTTCCTTATGCATTTCTTGTCCAGTTTCTTTGTTAAAAAATTCTTGTACCAAGCTTTTTCCATTTGACCTCCACTCATAAACCTACCTCCACAAACATTTTGATGGGTACTGGGCTTATCCTCTTGCATTCTGAGGGTGACTCTCAGTGCTAACATGGGGTATGTCGAAAAACAATGTAGTCAGTTGGTTCGGTCACTCGGTTTGGTGTCGACTGGTTTAGATTTACATATATGTATTTTTTTTTAACTTGTTTGGATTCAGACCCTTATTGGGATTTTTTGGGCTGCCACATGGCACCCAATGACTGGGCCACATGGCACCCTACCATAGGATTCCTATTACCTAGTTAGTGTTGAATCATCTTCCATGTCTTCTGGTCAAATCCTCCCAAATGTTATGTTGTCTTCTTGCCATGTGGTAGCTTTTGTGTGGTGCCATGTGGCACTCATTGATTGGTCCAAAATTTCCAACTATGCCTGCCACATGTCAGCACTTGGTGGTTCCATGTGGCATGATGACACCATCAATATGGATGTTGACATCAAACGTATGGATGACTATATGGGAAACCTTTTACTTTGACCAAGTGGACCATAACTTTGATCGACGATATCTCTCTCATTCTAGCTCAATTTTGCAAGCCACTTACGTCATTGGAAAGCTTGCAGTGCGCTCTTCGACTTGGCGCTAATTTTTATGGATTCCAAACACTTTCATTTTGGGCCATTTTTATCATCTTGGATCATTCCTCCCCACTAAATGACTTTTAGACCCCAAAAGTGTACATCATGAGATTATACATGTTTCTCTAATTTACAACATAACCCATACCCTCTACTATCTCAACAAAAGGCCTAATCTATCATTATGTTGCATAAATAAGTGATGTTATACATGTCATCACTTTTACAAAATTTCCCTTCTATGGGGTCTTAGCAACAACAAGTGACTTACAATAATGGCCACTATCAATTAACTCAAAAAAAAATTCCACCCTTTCAGTGATCAAGACTAATGGGTCCTTCTTCTCAAGTTGTCTCTTTTCTGGTAGATGGCCTTCTTTTGGTAGCTAGTTTCCCTTCTGAGTTGCTTCATCAATTGATTCCTTCATAGTTACTTGTCCAAATTTATTCTTCTTCTTGGAATGTAGCTCTGGATGGAGGGTCCAATAGGTGGCTTCCTGATGTCCACCCTTGTTACAAGGGGGGTAATGCTTTTTCCTCTTCCAGGTTTTCTTTCCCTTTCTTTTCTCCTCATCTGGAGAAGGGTCTTCATGTCTTGGCTTCTTCCTGGTTGTCATAAAATCTCTATACACAACCATTCTTTTCCCACACTTGGAAAAAACATGGTTATTCTTAGCACAAAATATACACAATTTAATATTCCATAAAATTTTCTTTACATTTCCAACTTGTGTGTAATCAAAAGGAACATTGTTATACCTTGCTTGGTTATTTATGGTGTTGGTCTAGTAAGGAGAAATTGCCTCAGTTCCTCTTTTGTGATGCATATATACCTTTGGATATGAATCATAATCATGATCATCAAAATGATATGATGTGCTCTCAGCTTGCAATGATTCGGTATCGTCACTAGAAGACTCACTTCTATGGTTTTAGAGTTGCTTTCATCAACGGTTTTGGAGCATTCTCCAATCTCTGCTCTGACATATCCCAATCCTGCATGTCTAGGTAATTCCACCACTTCGACGGGATCCATAATGCCTTGGTCATTGGCTCCAAGGCCTCCTCCTTTATACCCCATCTTTTTAATTAACTTTAAGTCGATGCCTTTGGTATGTTGTTCAAAGACTCCAAAAGAACCATCAATATTAATGAGGGAAGGAAATAAACATGGAGAATCCTTTACCTCCATTCCTGTCTATGAAACTTGGTCATATTCCTGAGGTGTGGCCAATTGATCCTCCTGGTTGGTTGAAGTTGTATATGAGGTTTCTAGGAAACCACCTTGGTTCCTTGGTGCCTAGAGAGCATCCTCTATCATCTAATAAAATGTGTAGTTATCAAAATCATCATGAAAAGAACCATAACTAGTATACCTATCATGGCCACAAGATGGACTTGTTTTTGTCGTTGTCGTGGAGAATTATGCACCTTTCTGCTTCATATCTTGTAGCTACAGCTGTAGTTTTCTCTTTTCCTCTTAAAACTCTTGAAGCAACCTCCTCAATTCATCATTCTCTACTTGGATGGTCTGATTGATTTCCTGGAGCTCATGAAGCTATGTATTCTTGACGTGACCTCCTAGCCTTGGATCGTTAAGAAACTGAGTCAGAGCGATTCCTTGGGTTCCTACGGGCACCTGAAGCATTTAACCCCCACACACAGGTCTCTTCCGCAAGTGACCACGGCTATGACCGTGGGTCTACCTCATTCGTGGTTCGGACTTCGGGGATATCCTAAATCCTTTCCTTACTCATTCCTGAAGTGCTCACTGCTGAGTCTTCAAACTCATGCCATGCGTCTCCTCCGATTAGTTGGACCCACAATGGTTTAGACTTCGTGACCTTGCGATGTTTAAATCTCTCGACCGCAACTTCCAAACTCTTGATTCCTGACTTCTAAATATGTTTCCACATACTCCTTTGTGATCGACGGTTGAGAGTCTAGTCATGACTTTGGATTTCACAATCTACCTTCGTCAAGTCTTCGAACTTGCCGAAACTCTGAAGTATCGAAATACTTCAAAGTTCTCCCCTTCCTAGATTCCTCAAATCTGATGGTCTAGAATCATTCACCTCCTCTCGAATGAATCTTGCCCACTGAATTTGACGAGGATTTCAAGGATTCCCTTCATTGAAGATTCCTTTCTCTCTCCCTTCTGATCTTAAATTACCTAGTCCTCCTTTGTTCTTCTAAACAATCTCTTCGACCCTTAGTCAAATTTCTAGCCCGTGCACACCTTGCAACAGACTCCTCTCCACACTTCATCTTTTGTGGATAACTTCACACTCCTTGCAAATGTTCTCCACCCACTTCTATATTTTGTGACTGAATCATGCTATCCCTCTTGAGCTTCCTGTTCAGAAACTCTGTCATGCACTCCTTGCAGACGTCGATGCACTCTTTTCATACGTATAAATTCCACTATCTCTTTTGACCTTTAGAGTTGAAACAGACTCAGTAATGCACTCCATGCAGATACTATGCACACCTTGCACTCGTTCAATAAAGAGAAAAAATTTAAACTTATCTAGTCCTCAAAATGACTCATACATTCATCAAAGAAAATGCATTCATATATTCAAGAACATAAATAAGAGAGAATTGAAGCATAACAAAAGCTCTACCATTCATTCAGATAGACATAAAATCAATACACATTTGGGACAATATCTCTGTTGTATTCATCCAACTTAAAACTATGCATACATACATTTTTCTTCACCACTCCTTAACTTATACAAGGTAGATTCAAATGTTGCTTGACTCTCCTCTATCTGCCACAACAACAATCAACAAATATTCTCAACTATCAACTACTAATTTCTTAGCAACCTTAACAGCAACCACTACTGGGCGATATTACAAGGCTTATACAAAGAGGTTCTCCTTGAGCCTTTCCCTCCAACTACTCTATGCTATCTTAATGGAAATTGAATGCTATCAACTACTTAAAACTTATTACAATAAATATTGAGTCAAACAGATAAGAGCGCAAGCTCCAAATCTGTACTGCGATCTGATCATTAAAAAAAAATGCATTCCCCCATCATTCCTACATGATGGTTCAAGCTCCGATCATTAAATATATTCATACTTAAAAGGCTTTTTCGGGTTTTTCATTTAATACAACGATCTTTTGAAATTCAAAATAATTCAAAATGTGCGTTAGTGCACCTAGCTGTCTTCCATGCTTATGCTTTGCTGACGATGCTCCTGCATCATACTCCCTTGGCCCAAAAATTCATGGAATCCTACACTGATCTTCCTTGCTTCTGGATCTCTATTTCACCAACCCAACTAGCATTTTCTGTTGGTCATCCTTTCCACTTTACCGAGTATTCAAAATACGTCTTTCTTCTGGTCTTCTTACCAACTCATTGATCTATGATATTTTCCATCTGCGACTTCTCTACTACAGGCATCTTCTTTTTCCACTCGATCTCTTCCCGATCTCTAGGTCCTTCAGTTCCATCCTCCCTGTAAAGGTACAAATCTGAAATGTTAAATATGGGCAATATACCCACATCCTCTGGTAGCTCTAACTCATAAGCATTTTCAAAAAATCTCCCCAGGATTTTACACGGCCCTATCTTTTTCAATTTCAATTTGTTGTACGTTGCCCTCAGGAATCTTTCCTTCCTCAAATGTGCTAGGACTTGATCTCCAACTTCAAATTAAAGCTTCCTCTTGTGTTGATATTCTCTGTGCTTTTACTCAATGTTGATTCTCCTCAACTACTCCTTGATCTGATTGTGAAGTTCCTGCATTCCTGCAGTGAAGTCTTCAGCTCCAGCACTCCTAAACTCATACTACTTCACACCCCTTAATTCAAACACTCCTCTGGGATTCATTTCATATACAATTTGAAATGGAATCTTCCCATTACTTCTATTCATGGAGTCATTATATGCAAATTTGGATTGTTCTATAATCTGATCCCATTGACTATGGTGTTCAGTGACCAAACTTCTCAGCAAATCTCCTAAGCTTCTATTCACCACTTCGGTTTGTTCGTCTGTTTGTGGATTATATGTAGAACTAAAAGATATCTCTGTCCCCAAATTTTTCCACAACGTCCTCCATAAATGACCAACAAATTTGGTATCCCTGTCTGAAACTATACTCCTAGGAAATCCATGGAGTCTCACAATTTCTTTGAAAAACAAATTCGCAACATGCGTTGCATCACTGGTCTTTTGATAGGGGATAAAGTGTGCCATATTCAAAAACTTGTCTATCACCACAAATATGGAATCACTTCCTCTTTGTGTCCTTGGTAATCCCAATACAAAATCCATGCTTATTGCATCCCAAGGCATTTTTGGAATAGGCAATGGCTGATACAACCTAGTGTTTTTCTTCTTTCCCTTGGCATACTGACAAATCTTGCAATTATCCACAAATATTTTCACCTCTTCTCTCATTCTTGGCCAATAATATGAACCATTCAATTGAGAAAATGTTTTTTCTTGGTTGAAGTGTTCGGCTACAACTCCATTATGCTTTTCCTTCAACAAATTCTCCCTCATCGAGCATCTCAGTATGCACAACAAGCATCCTTTGAACAACAACCCATCCTGAATTAGATATTCATCCCACTGGCTTCTGTCTGTGAGCACATGATTCACACATGCTTCATATGCCTCTCCAAAATCTAGATCACTGTGGTACATTTCCGTAAGGTGGTCAAACCCCAAGGTCTATACTTGAAATTCCTACAAAATCAAAATCCTCTTGCTCAATGCATCAAAAACCTTGTTAGCATTCGCAAAAATATGTTTAATGACAAAAGTGAAATTTTGCATAAACTCTATCCACTTAGCATGTTTCTAGTTTAAATTCTCCTGTCTGGTTATGAATTACAAAGCGTGATTATCGCTATACAAAACAAACTCCTTTGGTACAAGATAGTGTCTCCACTTCTTCAATGCTTGAATTATGGCATATAATTCTTTGTCGTATGTGGAGTGCTTCTACTTATTTTCATTCAGCTTCTCACTGAAATATGCAACATGTATGATATCTTGACTTAAGACTGCTCCAACTTCAACTCCACTCGCATCACATCTTACTTGGAATGTCTTCCCGAAATCTGGCAGAACTAGAATCGGTTGTTCAGTTATTTTCTCCTTCAATATATTGAAGCTTCTCTCAGCCTCCTCTGTCCATTTGAAAGACTTGTGTCTTTTCTTCACTGTATCCATCATTTGTGCACTAATCCTGCTAAAATTCTTGATGAACTTCCAATAAAAAATTGTCAATCCATGGAATATTCTCACCTCAAAGATATTCTTCGGTGACGACCATTCTCTGATTGCTCTCACCTTTTCAGGGTCCATCTTCAACTCATTTGAAGAGATAACAAAACCCAAATATATGATCTCTACCTTCATGAAAAAGGACTTCTTTAGATTAATCAACAACTTCTTTTGTTGCAGCCTCCTCATCACCAATGTTAAATGTCTTAAGTGCTCATCCTTAGTCTTACTAAACACCAGTATATCATCCAGATACACAATCACAAACTTACCAATGAAATCCTTCAACACATCATTCATCATCCTCATAAAAGTTCTCGGGGAATTTATTAAGCCAAACAACATAACAGGCCATTCATATAACCCCTCATTTGTCTTGAATATTGTTTTCCACTCATCACCTTCTCTCATCCTGATTTGGTGATATCCACTTTTTAAATCTATTTTCGAAAAATAGTTGGCCCCACTCAAGCAATCCATCAAGTCATCCATCCTGGGAAATGGAAATCTATATCTAATGGTGATCTTATTTATGGCCCTTGAGTCGGTACACATTCTCCATCCTCCATCCTTCTTTGGACTTAGTACAGTCGGCACTGCACAAGGATTTAAGCTTTCTATGACCAATCCTTTGTCTAACAGATCTTGAACCTGTCTTTTCACCTCCTCATTCTCTTGAGGTGTCAATCTGTACGTTTCTTTCTTTGGCATACTAGCTCTTGATATTAAGTCAATGTGATGATTGATGCTCCTGATAGGTGGCAATGAATTTGGCAATTCATCCACTACAATATCAACAAAATCCTCTAACAGTTCTTGAACTTCCTCAGGAAAATCCTCCATTGAAGTATTGGTAAGGAAAACCCTTGGCTTCCTTACTACAACAAATTGCATTTCTTGTTCCTTCTTTACTTCACTTAGGAGCTCCTTCCCACTCATGAGAATTATGCTCGCCTTAACTTCATCCTTCACCTTCTTTTCTTCAATTGGAAACAACATATGTGTTCTACCATTCTTCTCTAAGGTGTATGTATTCCTCCTCCCATCATGAATAACATTCCTGTCATAATGCCAGGGTCTTCCCAACAATACATGATAGACATTTGTGGGAATCACATCACATAAAATCTCATCCCTATATCCTTCTATTTTAAAATTAACAGGCATTCTCAAGTGACTGTTACTTGATGACCTTTCTACAACCATGAGACTTTATATGGCATCAAGTGTGTAGTTGTTTCCATCTCTAGCTTTTCCACCATCTCTGTGGATACTAATTTCTCAATGTTCCCACTGTCAACAATCACCTTGTAAACCCTGTCCTTTGTTTTGCAAGTTGCCCTGAACAAATTGTTCCTTTGCATTGGTTTCTCAACCTCTGGCTCTTGCTTCAAAATAAATTTCTTCATCATCAAGGATCTCCCATCCTTTTCACCTTCCGCCTCAGTATCTCACTTTTGTGCCTCTGATATGTGTGTTTTTCCTCCTTTCTTCCTCTTGGGGCAATCCCAAGACTTATGTCCTGTATTACCACATGCGTAACATCTCACTTCTCCTCCTCTGCCTCTTCCTCTTCCTCTGGGAAAATAACCTCTACCACCACTCTGTCCTCCTCGACAACTTCCTCCTCTCTCAGAGTGACTATGTGGTATCTCTTCCTCATCCTTGGGCTTATGTGCCTTCTCCTGGGAAACTCCTTTGCCTCTATTTGAATTATGACCTATGTTTTGTTGACTCAGCTTCCTAGCCAACTTCTCTTCTACTTTCAACACCATTTGATACGCGTCTTCAGCTGTTCTGACTATTTCCATGTTGATTTCATCCTGGATTTCATATCTTAGCCCATTAATGTATCTAGAAACTTTCTCTTCATATCTCTCCCTCTATCTAGCTCGAATGTTCAACTTTTAGAACTCCTCTATGTACTCCTTCACAGTCAATCCTCTCTATCTCAGGTTATGCATCCTCCTGAACATAATTATCTGGTAATATTTGGGCATGAATTTTGCCTTCAACTTGGCTACCATTCGATCCCAACTCATGATATTTCTCTTTCCTTTACTTCTCCCGTTGGCCTGCAGTTCATCCCACCACAGTGTTGCATGTCCTTTTAACCTAGTGACAACATGTCTTACCTTTTTCTCCTCCTCGATGTCTTCATAGTTGAAATACTTGTCCATTGCTCGTATCCAGTCAAGCAATTATTATCTGTCCAAATTTCCTTCATACATAGGGATGTTAATGTTATCTCTGGCACCCAATTTAACAACCTCTCTCAACAGGCGTTCTTTCACAGCATCATCAACTACAACTTCTTCAACTTCTACTCCTTCATTTTCTGCCTCACTGATATCTCTAGCATCTAGTGCTCTTCTTTGTGTTGTTTCCATGGCATCTAGCCTCACACGTAGATCTCTCATCTCCCTTTCCATAGCTCTGTTGGCTATAGGTGGGTCAACACATCTCCTAGGTGGAATTGCATTGATGCTTATGATACCTTCCTCAATATCATTTTACCTCCCCTTTTCTCTACATAAGTCAATTTTGCATTAGCTATGATACCACTCTAACATGACCTCCTGGTCTTGGATCATTAAGACACCGAGTCAGAGTGACTCCTTGGGTTCCTACAGGAACCCAAAGAACTTAATCCCCACACATAGGTCTCTTTCACAAGTGACCATGGCTATGACCGTGGGTCTACTTCCTTCATGGTTCGAACTTCGGGGATATTGTGAATCTTTTCCTTACTACTTCCCAAAGAACTCAACTTCAAGTCTCCGAACTCATGCCACACATGTCCTCTGATTCGTCAGCCCTACAATGGTTTGAAATTCACAACCTCGTAAAGTTTAAATATCTCTCCCGCAACTTCCAAACTCCCAATTCTTGACTTATAAATCCGTTTCCACGTACGCCTTTATGATCTATGGTCGAGAGTATAGTCACAACTTCATATTTCACGATATACCTTCATCAAGCCTTTGAAATTGCCAAAAATCCGAAGTACCGAAATACTTCACAGTGATCCCCTTCCTAGCTTCCGCAGATCTGATGGTTTGGAATTGTTCGCCTGCTCTGGAACACATCTTACCCACTGGCTTTGACGAGGATTTCAAGGATTCCCTTCCTTGAAGATTTTTGTTGCTCTCCCTTCTGAGCTTAACTTATATGGTCCTCTTTTGTTCTTCTGAACAATCTCTTCGACCCTTAGTCAAATTTATGTCCTATGCACAGCTTGCAACAGACTCCTCTCCACACTTCACCTTTTGTGGATAACTTCATGCTCCTTGCAACTGTTCTCCACCCGCTTATATCTTTTGTGACAGAATCATGCTATCCCTCTTGAGCTTCATGTTTAGAAACTCTGTCACACACTCATTGTAGACGTCGATGCACTCCTTGAATAAATATAAGTTCCACTATCTCTTCTGAGCTTTCGAGTCAAAAAAAACTCAATCAAGCACTCCTTGTGGATACTATGCACACCTTGCACTCGCTCAATAAAGAGAAACAATTGAAACTTATCTACTCCTCACAATGACTCATACATTCATCAAATAAAATGCAGTCATAGATTCAATAACATAAATAAGAGAGAATTGAAGCATAACATAAACTCTACCATTCATTTGGATAGACATAAAATCAATACACATTTGGGACAATATATCTTTTATATTCATCCAACTGAAACTTATGCATACATACACTGTTCTTCACCACTCCTTAACCTATACAAGGTAGATTCAAATGCTACTCATCTCTCCTCTATCCACCACAACAACAATCAACAACTATTCTCAACTATCAATTACTAATTTCTCAGCAGCCTTAACAACAACCACTACTGGGCGATATTACAAGGATTATACAAAGAGGTGTTCCTCAAGACTTTCCCTCCAACTACTCTACAATATCTTAATGGAAATTGAACGATATCAACTACTTAAAACTTATTACAATAAATATTGAGTCAGACAGATAAGAGCGCAAGCTCCAAATCTGTACTGTGATCTAATCATTAAAACAAAATGCATTCCCCCATTATTCTTACGTGATTGTTTAGCCTCCGATCATTAAATATATTCATACTTAAAAGGCTTTGTCAATTTTTTCATTTAATACATCGATCTTTTGAAATTCAAAATAATTCAAAATGTGTGCTAGTGTACCCAGCTGTCTTCCACGCTTATGCTTTGTTGGCAATGCTCCTGCATCAATTCTTCGATTTTTTCCCCATCTTATCCATCAACTTCAACACCTTCAATATTTGTTGATCCTAATATGATACCATTTGATATGATACCAAGGGGTGACCCTGTTACCAATATTTACTCGGTTTTATGCCACTCCTTTAAAGTTCAAATTTAAGATCGTTTTTATTGAACTTGATTGCGTTAAAAGGTGAAGTTGAAGTGTTTAAGAGGCTTGAATCCAAATTGAATTTAAATTGGTGAATAAGATTATTAAATATCATATGTCATTACTTAATGCATCCAACAAATTAACTGTGGAAATAAGGAAGCATAAGAAACATGAGATAATCAGTCACACATAAGGACAAGAGAATCACCAATTGTTAATGGAGTTCACCCCGGGTGGGGTATGTCTCCAAGCTCCTCTCAACCATGTAGTCGCTTCATTCTCTTCTTTAAAAGATGCTTCTCCTTTACATATAAAAGGGTTTCAATCCCACTCTTTGTGACATCATCAAATAAGTGTTGTTTTGTGTAAAGAGTTGACTCTCACAATATGTGGCAAAATCTCTCATGAAATGAGACAATCTCCATGGACAATCCAAGGGAACAATTCTCACAAATTTGATTCTCACAACATGTGGAAATGATATGTTCTCCTCAAATACAAGGACTAGGTTCTCACAACAAGTGGCAATGTCTCTTTCATAAAGCGTTGATCTCTTCTCCTGAAGGTTGATCTCTCACAAGTTGTGGCATAACATGGTCTCTTTTACAATGGAAAGCTAATGTCCTCTTTGAATCCGCTGATTAGATTGAAGCATCATCATTGGAATTACATTTGTCTCAAAATTGATGCATTTCCTACAATAAACCAAGACTTGTTTCTCTGTTGCAACACTCCATGGTCATCAAAATCTGGAGCATGCATACATCTTTTGCAAAATATCATAAAGAAACCAAATTTACAAAAGCACCATGCTTACATTGGTTTTTCTTCCATAAACCTCATGATCTACAACTCTGATGTAGAAACAGTCATCGTCATTGCGATCGTGGCATAGAATCAGTTAACAATGACTATCAAATTGTCTCAAACGGATGAAGTCACCTCCAAGCCGCTATTGGGCTCTCTGCATCATAAAGCATGCTTGCAACCTACATTAAATGCTATACCTCCACATAATTTTCCATTCCTATATAGATATGGGTTTTCGCCTTCCCTTTGTATCTGCAATTAAAAAATCACCTCGTCGTACGACTCTAGTGTCGATCTCCTCCCCCAAGCTCTGGAAAATGAAATTCATGGGCATTCATTACAACATAGGTCATTGGCACAATTGGTTGGTAGACTTTAATTAAAGCTGGTTGTTGGGGGAGTTCCTGGGGTCAAAATTGAGGACTCCCCATTTTACCCATATATTAACCACCAACGAAATTAAACCCACAGATATTTTTGGGGAACCAAACTTGGATGTGATGGCAACATGGCCTACCACATTTATGGTACCTATATTCAATGCATGGTTGGAAGCGATGGTACCTGCCACCAAATTTGGTGGAGTCATCGGATTTTTAGGGTCGATCTGTTTTATTGCTAAGATGTGTCAAGATTTGTGGGGTTGTCGACCGGTATAACCATCGAGTAGTTGGAACGTCGTCGGATGTGTGGACCAGGGGTTGGTTGTCGAGAGTTGTGGGGTATGTCGGAAAACGATGTCATCGACAAGTCTGGTTTCCAACTTCGGCTTTATATATATATATATATATATATATATATAATTGAACTTACTAGAGAACTTTTGTCAATGGGCATCAATGCAGGAAATTGAAACTTGTGTGCACCATCTTCTTGTCAAGGTAATTCTTTTGAATTTTGATTGTACTTCCTCTCAATCATTTTTAGCTGCCCACACTTTGTCACTCTTCCATATATTTTACTTGGTATTTCGTTCATTATATTGTGATGACTCTAATGTTATGAATTCCATTCCTTACTTATCACAACGTTGTGGAAGACCGAGGTTGAGATTTGGATACTTTTCAGTGTTTCAAGCGCATGCTAATTGTTTTTGTCATTGAAAAGTAGTTGTGCAAACTCGAGATTATACCTTCTCTTGTTAAAGTCAAGGTTATTTTTCTTGTTTATTGTAATTTGTGTGTAAAGGCCTAAGATTATGTATATTAGGCTAATATATATATTAAACTTTTTTGGATTTGGGCTCTTAATGACCTTTTTGGGGCTACCATGTGGCACCTAATGATTGTGCCACGTAGTGCCCTACCATAGGTTTCATGTTGTCTAGTCAGTGTTGACTCATCTTCCATGTCATCCAATCAAATCCTACCAAATGTTGTGTTGTCTTGTTGCCACTTGGTAGCTCTTGGGTGGTGCCACGTGACACTCGTCGATTGGTCCAAAACTGCCAAATATGCCTGCCACGTGTCATCACCTAGTGGTTCCACATGGCATGCTGACATCATTAGTATGGATGTTGACATCAACCATACAGATGCTCATATGGTCAACCTTTGACTTTGACCAAGTGGACTAGAACCTTGATTGGTGATATCTCTCTCGTTCTAGCTCCATTTTGTGAGTCACTTGCGTCATTGGAAATCTTGTGGCGAGCTCTTCGAATTGATGTTGATTTTGATGGAATATGAACACTTTGATTTTTGGCCCTTTTTTATCCTCTTGGATCATAATTATTCAAATTGACTCATTTTTAACAAGGCCTAATACCCATTGTTGTAGGAAAATTCAACAAAATGAATATAATCTTCCCACTTTGATGGTTGGTCCATCACATATATCCTAAGAATGTCCTCAATTATCGTATTAGTCCTCTCTATTTTCCTATCTGACTCTAGATGATACACTATACTAAGATTTAGATTTGTTCCAAAACCTTTGAACAAACCCATCCAAAAATTAGAAGTAAACTTTGGATCTTTGTCTAAAACTATTTCTTTAGGAACCCCGTATAGCCTAGCAACTTCCTTTATATATATTTCTGCAATATTTTTTTCCTTGTGTGTAGCCTTCAGTGGAATAAAATGTGTTTCCTTAGTAAATTTATCCACCACCACCATGATGGAATCATGTTGCTTCACTATGGGAAACTTTGTAATAAAATCAACTGTGACAATTTCCCACTTCCATTCTAGAATGGGAAATGGATGTAACATGCCAACTAGATGTCTATGTTATATATTCACTTTCTGACACTTTAGACATATGGATATGTAATTAGCCACTCCCTTCTTCATTCTTAGCCAAAAGTATTGGATTTTTACAACTACAATTGTCTTTTGATAATGTTGGTGTCCAACATATGGCACGTTATGAATTTCCTTTAACACTACATTTCTCAGCTCATTGGAATTCAACACATATACTTTGCCTTTGTACATGAGAATTCCATCTTCTTTTAGCTCATAAAAATTAAATTTCTGTTGAAAATTACCTTGTTGTAATTTTTCTTTTATGTTCACATATTTATCCAGGTGGATCTGAGAATGCTAAAAAAATGATAGTCTCAAATGATGATGAAAATGACTCCATTACATAGATATCAATGAGATATTTCCAACACAACTTGAATGGACTCAAATGGATGTCATATGAGAAAGATATGGCCTTATGAAGTTTTGGCCAAACAAGGTAAAAATGGCAAACATACATGTGACACATGGCATCACTGGAAGGATGACACATGGCACTGTATGGATGAACACATGAAATTTATGAATGAAAAAATGTACTATATAGACATGTTGACATGGAAGTATGGATGATGACATGACAATACATTCATGACATGTGATAGTACAGATTCTCACGTGGCATTATACAGACAACTGATGTGGCAATATGGTAGGTTGACATGGCAGTACAAGTGGTAGTACAATTGGATGACGTGGTGTTGACTGTGTGTTGATTGGGTACATGACTGTGTGTCCAAGTGATGGAATCAGAAGGTGACACATGGCCCAATCAAAGTGTGCCACATGGCACCCCCCCATCGGGATAAAAAGTCCTTATCCTTCTGGAATCATCGTAGAAGGGAATCAAACCTCTGAACTTTTGGAAACAATCCAACCACTTTACCAATCGGTGGTAATGTGAATTTTTATGATTAATGAACAAATTTTTATTTAAATTTGTTATAGTTATAACAATACAACAGAGGCGGCAGGTCTATAGGTTTTCCCACATACTTAGCCCATACAACCAAGCGCCCGACTATTGCGCTAACAATATAACATGTTATGGCAAATGAATGGTATATGATTTAAATTTGTAATGATTCTGATGGTTCAAAATTACAATGGGTGCGACATTCAACCCTACAACCTCGGAATCAACAACCCAACGTTCCGACAATTACACTAATAGGGCTTGTTGTAAATCCCTCTAGGAATATTATATTAAAATCTTTAATAATGTGCCAACATGAATATATTGAGTTGGGCATGGTTTGAACCGCTGACCTCCACTATAAAAACCCAACACTTTGCTATTATGCTACAACATGGATATGTTTCCAAGAACTCTGAGTCGAGTTCTATTGTACAAGTGAGTCTTGTGGCCATAACTCTAAGCCAAGTTCTTTTATGCTATGTTTTCAATCCTTATTAGGAGTATATAATTTATAAATAATAAATGTGAATCTTTTTTAGTATCTTTTTGAGAGGTGTTCTTGGAGAGCCTTGAGAGACTTTTGTAGAGAGTCTTTGTAATATCGTTGAGAGAGAGTAAGCAAGGAGTTTTCTTACAAATGTGGTCTTTTTGCATGTTGTAATTAGTGTCATTGGGAATCTATGTGATTCATAGGGTGTTTATATTCAAAAGTTTTAGTTTTTCGAGGCGTAGCTGATGGTGGTAGTTACCCTTGAGTTTGTGCAGTAGAACAAAAAGTTAGTCCCAAGATGGGTCAATCTGTAATGTAGTTCCATTTATAATATATGGAACTATAGAGTGTTTATAGTCAAAAGTTTCAGTTTTCTGAGGCGAAGATGATATTGACATACACACTTGATTTCTTTGTAGGAAATCAGAAGGTCCTTATTGAGAGAGCCTTGTAAGTCCCAAGATGGGAAAATGACACACATGTTATGAGACCTCTTGGAGAAGGAGGATATCCACTTTATGTGAGAGTCTTATGTCTTTGTAGAACAGTCCCAGGTTGAGAGAATGAAGTCTTTTCAAAGAAGAATTAATGAAGTGGTTTATGTATTGAGCAATCCTGGAGACGTATCCAAAATAGTTGGTGAACTCTGTTAACAACTTGTGTAAAGTGCCATTTGACTTGTTACAGTTCTTACTTCACTTCATTTCAACATTTTAATTTTTCAAGTTAATTGTGAAAATTAATGAAGTTTGGTTAAGTAAGTTGATTCACATAATAGATGCAAATAATCACTAATAGTCATAATTCCTTAATCAGATTGGATGTTAATGTATGCTTAAGAACTAATTTGACATCTAAGGACTTTCGAATCACACACTACTGATATGAATTTGTAGCTTCAATAATTTTATCTTTTAAATATGTCTTGTACATGTTAATGGATGCAATATGTTTCTCATATGCTCTCATGTTGAATGCATCAACCACTTGATTTTCCTTTCCTTTGATGTACTTAATTTCAAAGTCGTATTTGCTAAGAAATTCAAGCCATCTAGTTTGTCTAGCATTTAGTGTTGGTTGTCCAAACAAATGTTTCAGACCACATTGGTCTATCCTTAGCTCAAATTTCTTACCCATGAGGTAATGCCTCCACATTTTTAAAGCATGTAGAATCACTACTAACTCTAGATCATGGGTAGCGTAATTATTCTCATGCTATTTTAATTTTCTGGACTCATAGCATTCCACATGATCTTTTTGACTAAGGACTCCATTGATCCCTTCCTTTCATGCATCAATGCACACAAAAAAATCTTCATCTAGATATACAATATTCAATATTGGCACACTTGTCAATATGTCTTTCAGCTACTGAAAGATTTCTTCACACTTGGAAGTCCATTTGAACTTCACTCCCTTCTTCTACAAAGAAGTGATTGGACTTGCAATATTTGAAAATCATTTTATGAATCTTCGGTAATAACCAACAAGACCCATGAATGATATGGCCTCCATCACATTCTTTGGAATTGGCCATCCTCTAGTGGCCTTTATCTTCTCAGGATCAATTGTTATCCCTTTTGTTGAAATGGTATGCCCCAAGTAGTGAATATTCTTTTGATAAAATATTCACTTACTTAACTTATCATACAATTTATGCTCTCTTAAAACATGCAACACCATTCCTAAATGTTGTTTATGTACCTCTTCTTACTTTGAGTAGACGAGTATATCATCTAGGGATAGAATTACAAACTTGTCCAAGTACTTCTTCAACACTCCATTCATTAGGCACATAAAAATTGTCAGTGCATTTGAATTCATAATTCCCATATCCTTAATCTTGTCTTATTGATGTCTTCTTTTGATGTAGGAGCATTTTCCTCCAAAGTCAAGAAAATTTGAATGCCTAGGTGGCCTTTGTAATTGAATTTAATTCTTAATTGTTTTTATTTTCCTAAGTTTTATTGGAACTCTATAAATTTTGTATAAGTTGGATTGCTGGAATGTATAGAATTGTAATAAAATCTATCAAACAGATATTGAGAGGTTGTGAGAGTTAGAGAGATCCTAGGGGTAATTTAGAGATCTCGGGAGGATTTTGTGGATCTAAAAGATCCTAGGGATTGATTTAGTGGAATATTGTTAGGGCCTGAACCAATTTTGCTTTCAGAGTATTTTGTATAAATGATCTAAGCCTAACGGGAAATTCAAAGTGGTTTTGAGTGTGCATGTAGGAGGTGTGAGAGAATGGAAAGTCTTCCCAAGAGGCCAAACAAAGGCCATCCAGCGAGTAAATCAGGCCAGAGAGTGATATTATGGAAGGCCTAAGATGAGAGTAGGCCTTATGTAAAACCCTATGTACAACGTGTGTATATTTAAGTAATGGAAATCAATATGTTTTGAGTGGTTGAATCAACTGGTGTACTAGTCTTCTATTCATTGTGTGGAGTTTGTTTGCCTCTATATATTGTATTGAGATTGAATTGCAGGTGCCATCGATTGTGATCATGGAGAAGAATAATTCCCTTTCTTAAAATGTGTGTGCAGGTTTCTTAAGAACCTATTGAGACCATTGAAGATGATTTCAATCGAGAGAACTCCCTATAGAGGATTGATCTGATCTCATGTTCAGAACAATGAAGTTCTCGATGATCATTGATCACCGTCAAGATCAATGATCCTTATTCATCATAATAGTAAATGAATTGAATGTATAGGGACCTTTGGATCATTCCATCAATGAATGATAGTCGTTGGATCAATGTTGGGGGGGGATTTTCATTGTAGGTGATAGAGAATCATGGTCGTCAAATCCATGTCAGGATCCATAATAACCGTTGGATCATGGTAATTGTAACTATTGGATTGTGGGTCATTTGTGACCATTGGATCGTAGGTCCAACGTAGAGGAATTGTTAGATCCGATTGTAAATTTATGAAGTAATATCGACCATTCATTCAACCTTAGTTTAAGTCCCAATCATAGATTGGGATTGGAGGAAAGTTGCACAATGAGGAGATTTGACCGTCCATTGAAAGGTGATATCAATGGTTGTCATTGAAAGTGCACATAGAATATTCCCAAGGGTTAGTGTAAAGGTACCTGCACACTGGTGGTATTGTAGGACCCCACCAAGGGACACATGGAGATCAGGAAAGGTATAGTGCACCCCCACAAGTCGTTTTGAAACCATTGTTCGATACCCCGCTATGTGCCAGTGATAAACCACTGTTTGTGAGTGGTAAACCATGGAAAATCCTTTAGTTATAGCCTTTGGTCATGTGTATGGGAGCATTGGAAACTAGCACTAATGTTTCAACACTTAAGGTAATAATCGATCGATTGTAGCTATCGATCATGAGGAGGAACTATAGATAAGAACCAAATAGGACAAGTGCTTAGAATTTAAGTGCAGGGTCTTGATCGTAGGTCATAGGGAGTTAACACAACACATAAAATATCTAAGGGAAGAAGCACTCAATTCATACCTATTGGTCTCATGGACACAATAAGAAATCAACGCTCATACGAAGGGGTGCTTAAGATTCAAAGGACAAAGATCAAAACTTTGTCAATAGAGGAGGATTTGGGGCTGAGAAATAAATCGAGAGAAAATTGAGATTAGGGTTGCAACATAGTTATTTATTGATAACTTTGTACCTATTGATACTAGTGTACGTGTAAAGGATTAAAGATTTGTTGAAAAGAGGGATTTGGGCCTGTATAATTATTAAGGATAGCTCGAGCCTAAGAATATAAAACAGAGTTGTAAACTCTTTCCCCAAAAGGATTCTAAGCAGACATTGAATTTTTGAGAGCAATTCTAAATTAGAGAAATGCATATAGATAAATAAGAATGTGTGGTTGAGGAAAGTAGAGATCCTTGGACACCTCATTGCATGTTTAATGAGGAAAATATCATATAGAAGGATTCCATATTATGGTTAGATGACTCAATTAGGTCATCATTTGTGGTATTAGAGAAAACAAATTATGTTTGCATTGAAAAACAAGGAGGAAGAGCACACAAATTTTCCATTTCAAAGGAAAATCAGAAGAAGAATTGTTTGATTTTGAACAATGGAAATATGAAACAGAAGATTGCATCCAACAAAGGACTTGAGTTAATTCAACGGGAATCATGTACAAAGGAGTGCAAGAGAAATTACAGAGGCATTGTGACAGGGAGTTGTCCATTCAAGTGGAAGAAATTAGACAAGATCGTGAATAGATCTTGCAGGTATTATTGATTTTCTATTGATAACTCTAGTTATGAAGAATTGTGATTGTAGGTAGCATAGAAGGAATTAGTAGCAGAAATACACCTACAGGAGTTATGACATATATAGAAGAGAAAGTGAGGCTCTTGAAGAAGCATAAAATCTTGTGATAGAACCTTGCAGCAAGGGATGTTGTAAACACTTCCAACCGGGGATTGGAAGTGAGGATAACAATAGAAGTTATCGGGGGAAAGTGAATAGGTGAAGAAGCCAGAGAGGAACAAAGGATGCTAAGAAGGTTCTAGGAGATAGAACCATAAGGATTTCAAGAGGTCAAGCTCAGGAGGAAGCTTGAGTTGGTATTAGGTGGCAAGATGAGGAGACTTACTATGGAGGCTTTATGCATCTCACAATGAACAAGGTGAAGTTCAGAAAGGGGAAGAGAAGATGACTATTGATAGTAATGTCAAAGGTTCAGATAGAAGCCAGAATAGAGGAAAGGAAGATTCCAAAGCAAATGGCATAAGGAGAAGAATGAGTCAAGAGGAAATTGACAGAGAAATGGTTGAGTTGAAGGCACAAATCAATAACATAAGAGAATTGCTACAAAATAAGATTGAGGAAAACCATAGACAAGGAGGCAATGTAAAGAAGAAATCCAAGTAGCTTGTGATGAAATTGTTTGCAAGGAGGTTGAGGAAGAGATTGAAGATCTTAGAACACAGGTTGAGTGCTTGGATGGATAAAGAGAAACTCAAGGGAGTGGATTTTAGGTAGAGGACAATGACTGAAGGATAAGTTCACTTATGTAAACCATAGAAAGGATCATTCCTTGGAGAGGAGGATGAAGATATTGATGAGAGACTTACTGCAAATATCATGGACTATATGGAAATTTCAAATCAACACGAGGATGTGTTGAAAGAGGATTCAAATGAGGCTAAAGATCCTTATGATTTTAAAACAGACTATTAGTGTGTTTTTACATGTGCTAAAGAAAGTGAAGGTAGACAGAATCAAAGATCTGTCATAATGAAGGAAGAGACAACATTGTCTCATGAACATGATAAGGATTTAGATCACTTTTTACCAAGTGATGCGGAGTAGTTACAAGAGCTTGTTGTTGTAGTGAACAAAGAAGAGTTGGCTTATGAAGTCAACCAAGGAAAGAATTTAGAAGTTGAAGGACATTACTTAGATATAGTGCTCACTGATTTTGAAGGAGAGATAAGGATGTTGGAAGACTGGTTGATCAATCTAAGGATTGATAAGGAGAACTGCATAATAGTTGCAAGCACAAAATTGAAGGGAATGCTTAAGGCATCAACTGAAGAAAGGGATATTTTTTCTTTTCAAACAAATTGTTTGTTTGAGAATGTAGAGAATACAAAGTTTTTTAAAGGACACAAATATTGGAGTAATAATCCTAAAGATATAAATTAATTTTCCATAAAGAAGAAAAGGAATTGGAAGAGGAAATTGAATGTCTCAAACACTTCTAGATGGATATATGGAGAATAAGAAACACAACAACCAATGAACAACAACAAGATTTAGAGCATGTATCAACAAGAAGATAGACTAGACATGGAGATCAAAGATATGAGGATGTTGATGATCAAGATGTCTCTGAGAAGGAATACCAAAGTGATGAAAACAATAAACAATAGAGTAAAGTTTATTTTACAAGTTTACATCAACAAGACAAATGGAGAGATGCATAATAAAGCATGAAATCCTAGAAATATACAAGCAGCAACAACAAAACAACAAAGTGATCAAGCAAGTGGATAACAACAACATAAAGTATGGGATCTAGGAGAAATTTAGCTAATAGAACTCATGGTTAGGATTGTTGTAGGAAAATCTCCCTGCGGACAGGTAGATTGCCTCAAAGAGCTAGACTCTTAACTCTAAGACAAAAAGTGCTTAACATGGACACTGACTTCCTTTCAGATCTATACAAACTAATGCATGAGGAGGAAGGAGAACAAAAGTACTTTTTTATCGATGTTTGTCCCTGCACGCTCCGAGTTGAGCTCCAATATTTCTCTCTTCGATAAGCCCTATAGACAAAAAAAGTATGACCACTTCCTACTCTATCAAGATTAGTCCGAAATAGGTCTATCTACTAAAGAGACAAATTCATGTGAGATTGAACATGAATTAGAAAGAAACAGGCCAAGCGAATTATATTAATGAGGACAAATCATTGCTTACAGCCATGGATGGACTGCAGTAGTTTCGTCAAGTCCTCCTTGTCTACCCCTTGCTCAAAAGATCCACGATCTGAATGATGATAGCTTCAATGATTGTTCCCTATGAGATCATAGGTCTCTTACTTCCAAATTATCTTTGTTCCAGCACCACTTATGAGATCATAAGTTTGGTGTGATTCTCCTTTTTTCAGTCCCCTTTCACCATTAGAAAGCTTGCTTATATAGCCTTTGAGAGGCTTTAACCACTTGAGATATCCTTGGGGAAGTTGAGGATTTGCCTCCTTCAATTGAGGATCTTCCCTAAGATCATGGCTAGACTAGGGATTCAAATCTAATTGCCTTCCAAGAATGAAAGGATCCTTCCCCCATTCATCTCAACAACATAACTACTGCCCAAAATAGGTAGCGCTCCCTCAAAAGAACCATCAGAGCACTATAACGCTCCCTAGTAGGCTTTAGGGGGGCGCCAGTGCTTTCAAAATCCATAGCGCTCCCTCAAAAGGGCCAGAGGTATAAAGCTCCCAGACAATGTAAGGGGAAGCATCGGCGCTCCCAGAAGAGGTATAGGGGAGCGCTCTCCTTCAAAAACTTAGTTTTTGAGGTGCTTTCATATGGAAAAAGGTTTGTAAGCCCGCTGACTCATTTCTCCTCTTCCAAATGAAATGTTTGAGGTGTTTCAAGTGTCCTTCTCATGTCGTTATAGGTACGACATAGGCATCATGGCAGTATGCTTCCCTGACACTTGTGACACTTGTGAGCAACATGCGACACTTGCGACCTTGTGAGCAAAATGTGACACTTGCGACCTTTGTAATGACGACACTTGCGACACTATCAAAGTGAGTATTTTTGATGTGTAACAGATTGCCCCCCAAAGTATGAAGTTAGAAGACAGGAACTGATAACTAAAATTCTTTGTAGACTTTCAAGCAAGGGTATAGACATAGAGAACCTGACAAAAGATGCACACAAACATCCAACAAAGATTATGACATGTTTCAAACCCAAGGCAGGCATACCTATGCTTGGGTGATCAAAACTTGCAAGATATGGCCGCCATAAAATACACTGCGGATCCATAATTGTATTGATAAAAAGGTATAGCCACTGAAAATACACTGTGGATCTATACTCTTATGACATGAACTGATCGTGGCCACGAAGAATACACAGTGGATCTACGAGATGACAATACATAGCCACGACCAATACAAAGTGGATCTATGTAACAGTATATGTGTCATTGTTCAAAATAAACTCCATCGCAACCTGGGCAAAGTACATATCAAAGTGATCAATCAACCTAGGGTCTTCTTACCGATCTTGATGTAGTACGAATCTAACCATGTGAATAGATGTTCTGATGTCGAACATGGTAGAAACCACTTGATTACCAGTCAATGGTGTGAACCGTTAACAAGTGTGAGGGAGATCACCATTAATGTCAATGATTCCCAAGGTACCCTAGTACATTCCATCGAATGTGAATGGATGAGCTGGAGTCGAACATCCGTGGAATCATCCGATCAGAGGTCAATGATGTAAAGCTATTGTCGAATGTGAGGAGGCCTACCATTGAGGCATGAAGGTCCCAAAGTACTAACTGGTTTCTAAGATTAATTCCTGGATAATGTGTTGAAGTCAACAGGAATAGGCTTGTCGAAGGAGGGCCTTAATGTATCCCCCATCAACGACACGAAATGGACATAGAGATGTAATTGGTATATCAAATGAACATGGAATGACACGGGTATTGAGACAAGATATTTGTGATGGCTGACTCTCGAGGCGGATACTTCCCTTGAACACTAAGGCACAACAGTAGAAACATGACATGGACCAAAAATTGATGATGCAATGGATGCTGTGACTTACGTCAGGTGACCCAAAGGAGTGAAAGAAACTCAAAGGATTGGCTCAATGCAGAGGTTCAGCAGATTATAATGCGTGCAAATGAAAAAGTTCCATGTTCAAGGGCGACTCTAAGAATTATTTGGTAATGTTCTCAAGAGACTTCTTGGCTTACTTCTTTCAATTTTTCCCCCATCCAGATAGACGAGTACCTCTTTCTAATTTAACGATCTTGAGGAGGATAACACATTCTTGATATAACTCACCTTTAGTAAGTTCCTCTTCCTTTGTTTAACGAACTGGAAGAAGTAAGGGTTCGATCCCATATGGGCCTGTTGATGTTTTGTTTAGCGATTCCAAAGACAGAAAACTCGAAGGTTTTTCATGATTATAGAGTCTGGACAAACACTTAAACGAGAACTCTCTCAGTTCCTTTTTCCTAAAGTAGTCTGACGATACCAAAAAGGAGATAAACTATTGCTCAACAGACATTTTCTTCAAATACTTTAACGAGCGTGAAGAGAACAAGGTCGCTCAGTAATCTTTTCATCTTTAGAGAGTCTGAAAAGGACTTAAAGATGACTCCAATGTTGTCCTTTTTCATAATGTTAGTCTCACAAGGCCGAAAAAGAGATAAATTATCACTTGAAAGACTCCCTATCAAACCGTTTAATGAGTGGGAAAGGAAGCAAGATCACTCGGCAATCTTTTCATGTTTATAGAGTCTAAAAAATCTTAAAGGAGACTCCAGGGGGTTCCTTTTTCATGTATCCATATAGGTCCAAAAAAGAGATAGAAGTCTACCCAGATGCATTCTCATGTATTTACGAGCACGAGAAAGAACAAAGACTAAGCTCGATACTCTGCCCCCAGCTTGAAAGCTAGTGACTTGACTCTAGAATGATCATCAAAGGCTTGAGACATGCCCCCCAAGCTTCAATTCATTCACCGACTTTGAGGTTGTCACCAATTTTTGTGCTAGATGGAGAAAACTGATACAGGTGGATGAAATGAAGGTTCAAAAACGAGACCTAACGAAAGACTCGACTCGACATCTACGAGATCTGGCGAAAGACTCAACTTGAAGAGAGAGGTGATTGTTTCATTTTTTAACGAGCTTGACACAGGAAAAGAACTATGCTCAAGGTTCCAGGTTCGATCCCCAGATTGTTGTTTCATTTTTTAACGAGCTTGCTACAGAGAATAAAACTATGCACAAAACCTCTATTTCATTTTTTAACAAGCTTGCCATAGAGAAGAGAAACTATGCTCATGGTTTCATCTAGATCATGGCTTCCAAGAGTATAATGCTCTGGAAGGGTACCATGTCAATGGATAAAATGTGGTCATGGCCTCCAGGAGATCTTCGTTGGATGGAAGCTAATCACTCGAGAAGGAACACATGTCGAGGGTCGTGATAGGATGAAGGAGCTCAAGCACCAATAACCCTACCGAACCATGTCAACTACCAGATCCAAATCATCGGAAGTTGAGGTCATGGGAGACAACGCAACATGATTGCCAGGCGGGGGGGGGGGTGATATTGTCTTCATATAAGAACCACTTAGGGAGGTAACCCAGTCGGGGGCGATGAACGAAAGTTGATCAATAGTCACAATTCTTCCATCGTGAGGGAAAGATATCACATGGAAAAGGGTGGATACAAGATCTTTCATAGCATAGACATAATCCCGCCCAAGGAGTAAAGCAAAATCCAAGGGGTCTCGAACTACCATGACATCGATAAAGACAATTTTCCCTCCCAAAGTTACAGAAAACTGAGGAAGGATCCCTAAAGGTTGACTAGTTCTTCTGTTAAAAGCTAACAGATTCTGTGTAACCGGTGCAAGGTACGAACAACCTAAAGCGTACCAAGCAACAGAGGACAAAATACTAATGGATGCACCTTCATCTATCAACGTTTGAGGAACGTCCTGACCACAAACCTGTACTATAATCTGGAAAGGAATGTGAGAGGGAAGATGAGGTCTAGTTAGCGCACCCCAATCAAAAAGGATGGCCTCATTACTTGGAGGGGGTTTCACAAGAGAAGGAGGAATGCCCCTCGGCGTGATAGAGTCTGTATTAACAAGAAAAACATGGGAAGTATCAGGTTTACTCTCTAGAGGGAGAGTAGGATCAACCGATGATTGGATCGGATCGATCAATGGTGGACTTGGATAGACCACTTTGGAACTCTTCAGAGGAAGAGTGGGACTGACTGAGGAAGGGACCGGATCAACCACTTTGGCACTCTTCGGATGAAGGGTGGGACTGACCGAGGAAAGGACTAGATCAACAACTTTATCACTCGTCAAAGGAGGAATGGGATCGATCGACGGCGGAACCGAATCGACCACTTGAGTTTCATTCTCCAAGGGAAGAATGGGGTCGACGGGTGGAAACGGATCGACCGCTTTGGTGTCACTCTTTTGATGAAGAGCAAGGCTGATCGAGGAAAGGACTGGATCAGTCACTTGGGTTTGTGGTTCAATCGAGGAGGAAACTATATTGACCACCTGATCAACTAGACTGACCGGGGATGGAACCGGATTGACCAGTCCATCAACCAATGATGGGTCAAAGGAAAGCTTATGATAACCTTTTGGAAGTTGAAGTTTTTCCAAAAGAGAAGAAGCCTCATCCATGCGAGGAAAAAGGTGAGAGTAATGATTACCTTTACATAACATGCAAGGGAACTTGACAGTTTTCTTCTTCTTACCAACTTGAACATCACTAGTCGACGAGGTATCATCGACATGACCGACAGAGGTCGATGATGTGGAGGACCACATTTCTAAGACCTGGGTAAGAGCGAGGCAATCCCTCAGAAAGTGATCACCCTTACAAAGGCTGTGTTGACCGCCTGTTTAACACAGAGGTCAACTCATTATCATGAAGATTATTCTATGTCAGAGACAGAGATGGTTCTACTGGGTGTTTTTAAACACCAGCACTTAAATTTTTGTAAACAGGATTTCCG
>JZKD02S1590358.1:110285-122988 GCA_000966675.3 Picea glauca | reverse complement strand
CGGAAAGCGCCACTTTCAACAGCTAACGGGTAAAAAATTCTGCCTTCTGTGCTGTTGAAAGCGGACAGATTTTCAAAATTGAATTTCTTGGTCACAAAAAATCCATTTTTCTCATCTAAATAGTCGATCGACATCTACAGAATCTCAGCTTCCCAATGGTGCTGTCGGATCTTAATTTGGAGCTCAGGAAGGGATTGAAAAGTTTCCTGCAAGTTTAAGTGTCCTTTTCCCATTCACAATTCAAAAACTTTAATCGAACCTTTGTGAACGAGTTAGCAAAATAATGGTGTTATTTTGGGAGTTAACACCTTCCTTAAAACATGTGTGCAAGTTTCTTAAACACCTATTGACACCATTAAATAAGAGTTCAATTGAGAGAACTCCCTATAGAGGATTGATCTTATCTTAGGATCAACACAATGGACTTCTTGATGATCATTGATCACTATCAAGATCAATGATCCTTATTCGTCACAATAGTAAAAAAATTTAATGTACAGGGATCGTTGAATCATTCCATCAACAAATGATAGTTATTGGATCGATTTTGAAGGAGTATTTTCACTACAGGTGATAGAGAATCATGATATTTATATCCATGTCGAGATCCATAATAAACATTGGATCATGGAAATTGTAATTGTTGGATCTCGGTGATTTGTGACCATTGGATCGTGGGGCCAACGAAGAGGAATCATCAAATACAAATGTAAATCCATGGAGAAATATCAACCATTCATTCAACCTTATATTAAGTCCCAACCATAGATTAGGATCGAAGGAGAGTTGCACGATGAGGAGATATGACCTTCCATTGAAAGGTGAGATCAATGGTTGTTATTGAAAGTGCATAGAGAATGTTCCCTGGGGTTAGTGCAAAGGTACTCGTGCATTGGTGGTATTGTAGGACCCCACCAAGGGACACATGGATAGAAGGGAAGGTATAGTGTACCCCCACAAGTGGTTTTGAAACCACTGTTCGATACCCCACTATATGTAAGTGATAAACTATTGTTTGCAAGTGGTAAACCATGGTTAAGACTCTAGTTATAGACTTTGGTCATGTGCATGGGAGAAATAGAAAATGGCACTAATGTTTAATCACTTAAGGTAATAAGCCCTCGAACACAACTATCGATCATGAGGAGGAACTATAGGTAAGCACCAAATAGGAAAGGCACTTATAATTTAAGTGTAGGGTCCTGGCTATAGGTCATAAGGAGTTAGTGCCACACATAAAAGAGATAAGGGAATAGGCACTCAGTTCATAACTATTGGTCACATGGACATAATAATAAATTGGCGCTCAAACGAAGGGGTTCTTAAAGTCCAAAGGATAAAGATAAGAACTCTGTCAACAGAGGAGGATTTTGGCCCAAGAAAGAAATCGAGAGAAGCTTGAGATCGAGTCTATAACATAGTTATTTATTGATAACTTTGTACTTGTCAAGACTAGTGTATGTGTAAAGGATTATAGCTCTATTGAAAAGAGGGATTTGGGCCTATATAAGTATTAATGACAACTCTAGCCTAAGAAGATGCAACAAATTTGTAATCTCTATCCCCAGAAGGATTATGGGCATACATTGAAGTTTTAAGAGAAATTATAAACTGGAGAAATGCATACAGATAATTAAGACTTGTGGTTGAGGAAAGTAGAGATCCTTGGACACGTCATTGTAGGTTTAATGAATAACATATAATATAGAAGGTTTTAATATTGTGGGTAGATGACCCAGTTAGGTCATCATCTTCCTTAATCCTCACTTGATGCTAACCTGATCTCAAGTCAATCTTGGAAAATATTTTTTCTCCTTTCAGCTGATCAAACAAATCATAAGTCCTTGGAAAAAGATATTTTTTCTTTATGGTGACTTTATTCAGCTGTCTAAAATCAATACACAGCCTTAAGGTTCCATATTTCATCTTCATAAAAAGAACTGGGGCTCCGCAAGGTGACACACTTGGGCATATATACCCCTTATTTAAGTATCTTCAAGTTTCATATGCAACTCTTTCAATTCTGGTGTTCCCATTCTATATGGTGTCTTGGACACTGGGGAAACTCCTAAAACCAAATCAATAGATAAATTAATTTCTCTCTTTGGTGGTAATCCTGGGATTTCTGAAAATACATATTCAAAATAACTTAAGACTGAATTCTCTTCAATTCTTGCCACTTTATCTTTGGCTACCTCATCTATATGGGATGCAAAAATCTGACATCCCTTCCTGGAACTCTTTTTCAAATGCATAGCTAAAATATTTCTAACAACTATAGCTCTTTGAATGACTTGAATATTTCCTTGTTTCTCTTATTCATCAAGACATGTGACTATCTTCTTGTAATAGTCTAGAACAACATGGTATTTTTCCAACTAATCCATGCCAATTAGAAAAACACATGAACCCAATGATACGATGTTTACATCTACCTTTGTGTTGAGTCCATTCATGTCTATTGGACAATATTTAACCAACTCATTTATTTTCCTCTTGGCCCTCGTGGCTAATTAAACTAACCAATATTTCTTGTGCTTACTCCTTTGCAAGTGAAATTTTTCAACAATGTCTGTGTTTATGTAACTATGGCTAGCTTCAAAATCAATTAAAATCGTTACATGTTGGTTATCAATCTTCCCTTCCACTTCAATCACGGGAGATTGATACTCCGCTTTCTTGTTGTCCAAGGCTACATAAATCCTTGGCATGCTTCCTCCCATGTCTTCCATGGTTTCATCTTCCCAAATGTTGTGGACAATCCTCATTCTTTTTCGTTTGTTAGGGAAGTCCCTATATAAATGAATTACCTCAGATCCCCAACATTGTACATGTTGATTCTTTGGCCTTTTTCCCAAATGGATCTGCAGTCTTGTGCTCATTTTGGGTTGACTAAACTTGTTGATTTTCTTGGGTACTATTCCTGAAAAAGGGTGGCTTAAAACCTTTCTACCTTTAATCCTTTTTCCCCTTCATCTTGTCATTCCAAGTTTTTTGGAAAACTAGCCTTCCTCTACTTTTCTCATGGATATGTCTTTCTCTCCTCATGGTTTCCTCCAAGGTCTTAGGGTTATCATATTGAAGCTTATCACTATAGAAGGAGGGTCATCCACTTAGGAACCTTTGGATTTTGACCTTCTCATCCTTGATGATGTAGTATAGCTAGAGATGTAATGAGGGGGGCGGGGGGGTGGGGAGAGCGGGGCGGCGAAGGGACCAAAGTGTTAATAGTGGAGGAAATTCAATGTAAGGTGGAATAGGTCCACTGTATTATTAAATAAGGCCCAATATGGTAGTTAGATATATTAGTGTGAAAGCAATAAATGTAAGAGGACTTATTAGAAGGTTCCTCCTCTAGAATGTTTTTAGGTGGTTTGTAGCAATATATAAAGGGGTTCAAGCAATGTAATGAGAAAAATTGAGAAGTATTGTATTTGGATTAGTGGCTCCTTTGGAGGTTGTTTGCTCGAAGAGGCAAGTGAACAAGAGAGGATCCCCTCCATAATAGGATCCATTGTATGGTGTTTCCATACCCCAATGGTTTTCATATTAATAAAGTGTGGTTTTATCTATATTGTTTCTAAATATTTGTGGTGTTTCTGTATTCAAATATTTGGTACTTAATAATTTGTATCATATTACTTTCCTTGGTAGGAATTGTGGGCAATATTTCATTTTTTTTACGTATTTTTTTGAATAAGAAAAAGAGGGTCTCGACACTTCGGAGAAATATTCTAGTTTTTTGTGTGGAATTTGTAGAAATTGATTGTTATAGAGTTCCTCTCAGAAAAAAAACTAATTTAATAAATAACTAATCATCCAAAACAGAGTCTGGGAATTGAATATATTGACATTTTTAATTCTACAAATTTTTAGGGTTTTTCGTAGACGACCACACGATTTTTCTGATTTTTGTAGCACCTATGACCGAATTTTCCAAAACAAAAATTACATATATGAGTTCCTCTCCCAATTTCATCCAATTTCAAAAAACAATCATTTGAATTAGAGCTCTAGTAGTGAAGATTTCATTGATTTAAAATCAACCATTTTTTTGGTTTTTTGTGATAGTAGTGGGACTACAGAGCTCATAACTTTTCACAGGGTGCTCATATTGCTACAATAGAAGTCCCATTGGATAGATAATTTTAAGATATTTATTTTGGGATCTTATATGTGGTATATTCAATGGATATTTTCTTTCAAATAATGGAATCCATCAAGACAACAATTCAAGAGTTCAAAGTTGAAAGGCAAAATATTCAGGAGAAATATATTCAAGAGTTCAAACTTGCAAGGAAAGAAAGGTATATTATGTAGGCCATCAAGGACGAATGCAATAAATAATCATATGCTTGGTAAGATTTTAAGGCTGATTGTGATGATTTGTGATGATTGGTATATGGACAGTTGTCATTTTTGGGATGATAACTATTTATTTGATGACTCTACTCAACCTTATGTAGAAAGCATCAATGTGACAAATTCAGAGCCAATTATGACTACCATTGTCCATATTTCATATTCTACGGTGGTATTGTTCATTCCAAATTCATATTTGACCCTTTCCAACTATGTGTATGGATATTCATATTATGATCCACATGATCAATGTAGACCTTTGGATCAACTTCCTATTGATTTCCGATATCTTCAGCGTGGAGTTCACATGAGCACTTGGACATAGGACCCTAGTTTACAATGGAGGTTGGACTACTTCAGTGTGATGGCTCACATTCCCACATGGGACCCTTGTTCTCTTTCCTACTTCAAAATTATAGTCTGCATTTATCCATGGGACCCTAGTATATGATTGCACACCCTCATTCCAAGTGTTGAGGACAACTCTTTCATAAGGGGTATGAAATGTAGTGTAGCTAGAGAGGTAATGGGGGAGGACAAGGGCCCAAAGTGTTAACATTGGAGGTCATTCAGTGTAAGTGGATTAGGTCCACTGTATTATTAAATAAGGCCCACTATGGTAGTTAGGTATCTTAGTGTGAAAACAATAAATGTAAGAGGACTTATTAGAAGTTTCCACTTATAGAAGGTTTGTCCTTTAGAATGTTCTTAGGTGATTGGTAGCACTATATAAAGGGGTTCAAGAAATGTAATGAGACAAGTTGAGAAGTATTGTATTTGGAGTAGTATCTCCTTAGGAGGTTGGCCCCTCGAAGAGGAAAGTGAACAAGAGAGGATTCCCTCCATAATAGGATCCATTGTAGAGTGTTTCCCTACCCTAAGGGTTTTCAGATTAATAAAGTGTGGTTTTATCTATATTGTCTCTAAATATTTGTGGTGTTTATGTATTCAATTATTTGGTACTTAAAATACTTCAACAATTCAAAGAACCTTTTTTCATATTCATCCATTTTCATCCTTCCCAACTTGAGTTCAAAGAAATATTTCATCTTCCTTTCATAGTAATGTTCATAAAAATATTTCTCTTCAAAATATCCTTTTAACTTCCTCCATTAGATCCTCTTCTCATCGATGTTCTTAGCTTGCTTAATCTGATCGCACCATATGGTCATCTTTCCTTGCAAGTGGGAGGCTGCAATTTTATCTTCTACCCTTGAGGGTTAATCATGTCGATGGAAATATTTCTTCATTTCCAACAGTTAGGCCTCAACCTCTTCTCCTTTCTTGTGTTCACCATTGAAAGTGGGTGGCTTGATCTTCTTGAGCTCACCTTGCAAGATGTCTGCCTCAGTCCATCTCTTTTTCCTCCAAACAAGAGACACACTTGGGATTCTCCCTGGTCCTGAACTTACATGAGATTTTCTAGTATATTTCCTTGGAGAATTATAGTTCCTTCTCATGCTTCTTGACTTCCTGTCATTTCTATGATCATCCCTTTTGTTATGGGATCTAGATGTCGACACTTGTTTAGGACTAGTTTCTTGATTGGTACCATATTCCTTGTTAACTTGCTTATGAAACATATTTAGGCTCTGAAGTATCTCTTCCTGAGCCTTCATAATCCTTTCATTATCATCTCTATAGCTATGCACTTCCCTATGTAGGTTTCTCATAGTTGCAGGCTCTTGCTTGTGATCTCTTCTTCCATTAGACCATGTCTCAGCATTCCCCATGCTAAAATGTAGGTCTATGATCTCTTGTTCATGGTTGTAAGATCCCTAAGCATCTTCCATAACTCTAGTCCTCATATAAGAACCAAATTTTCCTTCTTGTACCTCTAATTTTGCAAGAAATTTGTATGTAATAATTATTGTTAGAACATGCATAACATAACACATTTCATCCATTAGAACATAGGTCATTTATTCATTAATTTATGAAGGACTCATTGCATCAATTCAAATTCTGATTTCTTAGATACATCCCACTCTGAAAAAACTTTCCAATGGTTGTACTCATGCTTCAATATGAATTATGAGCGAAATATTACAACATTTACATGCTGCAATTTTCACTCTTTTACTGCTATAGAAATATATTTATTAATTTCTAAGAAAATTTGTTGTCCAATTCAAAATTATGGGTTGGAAGATGTATTCTACTCCTCTATACCTTTCCATTGACTTTTTTTTGGCTCAAATCCAAGTTCTGAGCTAAAAGTTATGCTCCAGAGAAGTTTAGGTTGTTTTTCTTAATTTATCCATGCATGTTACAAGTGTCTTCTTTCACTCCCACCACATTTTTACATACCCAAATCCCAAATCTAACTTAATGGTTGTATTATATGGATCATAATATTTCCATATACTACTCATGTGCCCCAAACAAACTTTTGAGCATGGAGTTATGTCCTATGGAAGTAAACTTGTGCCAAAATTTTACTCTTATTGTTTTGGTTGTAACTTTCTCATACAAGCTCTGTTTTGTGAATAGTTTCGATCATTGGATAGCTCTCTCTGAATTCTTTTATTTGAGTTGCAGAGACACAATGTACCCTAGTATATTATGTTCTTATGGGTTTTGAATGAATAAAAATTCCGTTTAAGCCCTCAAATATTCCCCTGAAGTTAATGGCCTTCAAAAACCACAAAAATTCGCATAAAATTGATTGTTTTACTATGTTAACATCCCTTAAATATGAGTCGTTGATCTCAAAATCGGGTGCAATTAGAGCCATTGATCTAAATCCATTAGTTAATTAGTGATCGTCACTTTCCTTTGGGTGTGCGTGACACTTTCCCCAAACTGTCAACCAGATCATCGACGATCGGCCCCAACTCCCAGACCACCAAATTGCACACCCTCTGAACTAGCCGGCCCGACTATTGGTCTTCGATGATTTCCTTCAGTGACTAAAAACACTTCACTGAATCTGGTCGACGCTCGACCATCGGTCATCAACCACTTCTAGGATAACGTTGGAATTATTGAGATGGCATGACACATGGACGTTGAAGTAGTGTGACATGTCATCACCCTCTTTTCTCCATCGATCATCGACCGATTCTCTGGGATGACCCAAACACGTCGCCGAATTCAACAAACATCCGATCATCAAGTCATCGACCATTGATGATTTCTCTTGGACATTCGAAAACACTTCATTGATTTTAGTCGACGCCCGACCATTGGCAATTTTCATTTGCGACTGAAAACACTTCACTAAATTCGGTCAATGCTCGACCATCGACACATCAGTGATAGAGGATTTCTTTTGACTAAATGAACTATTTTCTACTTCGACCGACCCAACAATCGGTTGTCAACAATTTCTCTTGGTGAATTTCCACACTTAGAAAATTTTGAGCAAAATCCCTGACGAATCTAATTCATCAATCTTCAAGACAAGAATATCTTGACCATTCATTGACATCCTTCTTCTAACCTTCGAAACTAATCTAGACTGTCAATTTTCTGAAGCTTGGTAATTGATCGTGAGATCAAACACGATCTCGATCATTGATTGTGAGATCATACATGATCTCGATCGTTGATTCATTAACTCTATCCAACTTCTACAAATGGTCATTAAAACTTGAATTTTGACCTTCCCAAGGCAAATTTCGCTCTTCAACTTACATATTTACTTAATTGAATCTCTTAAACAATTATGAGTCAATTAAACTCAAGTTTTGTTCATGAATTTGGGGATTCCAGTCAAAATTCTCTCTATTTTTCCCAAAACTTGCACAGAAAAAAGTATCCAACAATGAATTACTCAAAATCACATTGGTTTGAGCCCATACAAGCCCAGTTCTTGAACCAGACACTCTTACACCATAATTTAACATCCCCCAACCCAATCGAGGGACATTATGGTGCAAAAAAATCTTTAAAATGAAATTTCTGCTAATTAATGGATTTCCTATAGCTTCCATCTATGATTTACATGTAGATTTAACTATTGTCTATTATTGTTAATTACATGCATCTACAACATGCTAAAATAGATATGAAATGCAACTAGTAGCTCATTTCAACAACATATAAATCAATCCCAAATACATAGAGATCATGCACAACAAATAAGCTCATAATACAATAGAAGCAAGATAAAACACTTATCTTCAAGATAGATGTGCAACCAATTTCTTGGGATGGATGTTCCACCCAACCATAGAATTGTTGCTCCAAATATCAACAACAAGTCACACTCGAGTTGAGGCTAGTAATCCACAAAAGAGGGTGGTGTCTCATTGTACACTCACGACTCATAAAATCACAACCCATTGGTATTCTCCTATAGCTAACCCGATTTTCCACCAGCTCTCTTCCTCTTGACCTACCCAACCCAAAGAATGTACCCCTTCACTAATATCCGTCCCTTGGGTGTCCCATCTATTTATCATGGTCTCTCTTGCACATGTAGCTAGGAATATCTCAGCTAGGAACTCAAGGGAATTCACCGCTAGAAAAAACTACTAGCAACAACAACAAAGACTTGTTGTTTTATTGCAAATCACTCAGGAGTTCATTCTTCAGGCTTGACAACCTAGCTCTTCAATATTCAGTTCCAAAATGCTTTAGATACGCTCCAACCTACTTCATGTTCATGCACAAAACTTGACTGTATAAAAATGTTGTCCCAACCCATACGAATTTCCTCCATTTGGATTTCCTTTATTGACTCACACACTTCCCCAAACTTATTGTACTTAGCACCCCACGTGTCCAATAACTATGGGATGTGACTTCTCACACTCACATAACTTTTGGAACACTCAATCAAAAAATTAGAAGGTTCATATACCAATAGAAAATTTAAGAAAAATGGGTTGAATTAATATACATGGGTATTTCCCCCTTGGACCCCCTTCTTGGACATTCTCTTAAAACCTCCCCTCTCTTGTGTATTAATACATCCCCCATCTCTATCCATATCACCTTAGAAACTCACATTACATTTTATTATTAAAGCATAGAAAAACAATTCACATATTACATCGCTTCAGTCACATCCACACATTATATCTACATAAGTATTAATTAAACTCGGGATTGTAGTGGGGATGTTACACCAATGAATTAATTTGAAGAATTAACAAATCGCACATGCATAAATTTAACTCAACAATGAAACCAAATTTCAATAACATAGAAATTAATGCAACATAAACAACACATATTTTTTTACCTTGGAAACCCAAATGAGAAAACCAATGTTTGATGGGATATGATTCTTGCTCGAGAAATTATTACAAAGGGTGAGCTATACACTCTTACTAGAGATTTGTGTGTTTTTACTACAAATATTTGAGCATAAATTTGGTTCAAGGAAAATCTTCTACTCTTCATGGAGAATCTTAGAAGAGTCTCATTTGTCCTTCGATCTTTGATAAAAACACCTCGTTTTGATCCCTCTTCTTCTTCTACTACTACCCTTCATCTTCCTAGGATTCTATTTTATTCTATATCTCTTAGTTGTTCTTGAAGCAATGAATATTGTTTGTTATGGAGCTAACTTGGAATGTGAGAAATCAAGTTATTCATTTCACTTTGTGAGGAATTCGACCTTTGGTATTGAAGTTGATTGTTGAGTACAAACTTTGCCAATTTTTTATTTTTATTACAAATTTTGGAATGATGATTTAATTCAGATCAGTTGATGATTGTTAAGCACAATAAACCACAACTATCCAAGTCAACAATGATAAATTAAGTCAATAATGAAATTAAATGATAATCAAACTCAAGCACACTTCCCCAAATCAACCATATGCAATCAAAATCAATGAAAAAAAACCTTAGTTAGTGACATGTAACCTTAATGAGGTAAGCCAACCATCGTCTACCATTGTTATTTATAATTTACGAAGTCAACTAAGGTCTATGAAATTCAACTAAATTAAACATAGTAAATTTCATTCAACAATGGTCAATCAAATTCAACTAAGGTCAATCATAGAAAGTGACTTCCACCATAGTCAACTCCTGGTAACAAAGTAAACCGATGCTAACAAAATTCAACCAAAATCAATTGTATTCAACCACAATCCACTAAAGTAAACCATAATAAACCATAGTCAAGTGACACCAATTTATTTAGATTGGATTATTATATTATTTGTCATCTATCTCAATGCTTTCAAAGTGGAAAATGTTGGAGGAATCAACATGCATAGTCATTTTAATGGCAGGTCCCCATTTGGAAAATTGAGATTTGGAACCTTCCAGAGCCATTTTGAGGCATCAAACAACATGTTTGGGGGTCAAATTTACTCAACTTTAGTGTAGACACCTTGATGTTTATCTACACTCAAAGAAATTTCCAGTGGCACAAAATTCGCGTCAATTGGAGATCATATGAAAAATTTAGGCCTACCGCAAATTGACCTACAGTGTTGACCACAATGGTATGAGAGGATGCCACATCAACCCTCATTACTCCCACATATGGGGCTAGCCATGTGTGTACCTTCAAGAATATTATAGAAGGTTCAAAACCTTATCTCAATTGAGCATTGAGGAAGTCAAAACCCTACCCTTATATAGCTATCAAACTATGTTAAATACCAGGATGTTAGAAGGAGAAGGAGTTCCATTATTTTGCATTGTATCTTGTTCCATAGATCAAAAAAACATCTGAGAGTGGTTTTTTCTGGGCATAACAAAGAAGGAGGACTATTTTGTAGCAGTTTTCCAGGCCATAGTGTCAAAAGGTAACTCCATAGTGAGTTCTCATTCCTTTGTATGTGCATTTTATAATTGAAGCAAAGAGAGAAGAACATATGCCTCACCTTCTAGCTGGGTGTTCTCTTGTATTGAGTTTCCAAGGTCAAATATTGTGTTCATTTGAGTGGATGGTGTGTATTTTCTACCTGTTTTTTCATTTTATATTTTATTTATTTCCTAAATTCAAGAAATAAGCTAGAGATAATAAATCTAGGATATGAGGAAATAAACCTCATAAATCTAAGATTTCAAAATATTATAAGATTTGTTATGATGAACTATTTCAGTGGAATATCCACAATATTTTACAAATCATCAAATATAATCAAACATAGTGATTCAATTCTACCACACTAAACAAAATTCAACCACAATCAACCAAAGTCAACATATTCAACATCATTCATCCATGGTCAATCAAAGTTAACTAAAGTCATGCATATACAAACAATTCAACCATAATAAACTATAAAGACAAGCAAGTCAACTAATGCCAACGATGGTGAATTACAGTTAACCATAGTCAATTAAGGGAAGCCATAGTCAAACTCAACCACTTAGGTGATTCATCAATATTTAAACAAATTCAACAAAATTCAACCTCAGTCATCCAAGTCAACCATGGTCGAGCATAGTAAACCATAATTAGAAAATTTAACCAAGGTGAACCATAGTCATCATAGTGAACCAAATTCAACTAAGCCAACGTAAGTTGACCAAAGTCAACCACAATGAACCAACTTAGTCACATTAAAAAACAATCAGCCACATCCTACCCTGAAGAATCAATACCCTCTACCCTACCTATGACAATGAACTCTATGCCTTGGTTCAATATTTCAAGAAGTGGAAGCACTATCTAATGGGAAAGGAGACCATGATCCACACAAATCACCAGTTGCTACAGTATTTTTAGTCCTAAAGTAAGATACAACAAACCATACATTACAAGTGGATGGGGATTTTACAACAATTTCATCTAGTTATTAAGTATAATAAGGGTAGCAAAAATAGGTTCGTAGGCATGATTTCAAGGCCACCCACATCCAATATTACAACGTTGGGATCTCTAATGCACATGGAAACTTTTACCCATGATGTGTACATAGAGGAATACATAGAAGATGAGGAATTCAAGGAAGTGTTTCAACAACAACATGTCCAAATTCATATAGAAGAAGGTGACCATAAGGATGACTGTCATCTCTACAATGGGTTACTCTATAAGCTAGAAAAGCTATGTGTTCCTAAAGATGAAATATTGTAATTGATAAGAGAGGCTCACGCCTCCAAGGTTGCAAGACATTTTGGTGTTGGGAAGATGGTTGATAACTTACAAAGGTATGTGTACTAGCCCAAAATGCAAGAAGATGTAGCATGGTATATTAGAGGATGTATACTTTTTTGTACCAGCAAACCCAGTAACAGGAAGAAAGGTCTATACCATCCCTTATCTATACCCACTCGCCCTTGGGAAAGAATTTCCATGGATTTTGTGGGAGGTTTACCAACAACCAAAAAGGGACATGACTATCTATTTGTAGTAGTTGACAAGTTCAACAAGATATATATTTGACTATATACATACATATATATATATATATATATA
>JZKD02S1590358.1:67715-109029 GCA_000966675.3 Picea glauca | reverse complement strand
AATCCACACATATACTGGCAGGTTACTTTTGAAACTTGCTTTGGATATTTTCCACCATCACGCTTGGATTTTTTATATGGATAGCAAGGAGGATCGAGGGAGGACCTCACAAGATATGCATTGAGAGTAGAAAATTTTGGTGAGAATATTAGGCAGATCCATTTGCAAGTATAGAAGACAATGAAGAATTTATCGGAAAAGTATAAGTCCAGGCATGATCAACAAAAAACGAGAAGTCATTCAAAGTGGGTGACAAGGTTTGGTTACAGCTAAATAAGGAAAGACTATAGGGTCATGGTAAAAAGACCAAGGCGTTGCGATATGACTCTTTTGGGATATTGGATAAGGTGATATATAATTCCTATAGATTCATTCTACCTGCATACAGGCACATTTCCTCATTAGTGAATGTGGGTAATTTGAAACTCTATGAGCCTTCCATACTGGATTAGAAGGAGGAGTGGTTCCTACCTACAATAGACGAATGAACACAATATGCTAAGGCAGAGTTGGTAGAAGAAACAATTGTGTAGAAGAAGTCCAGAACTACAAGACATGCACAACATGACCTTTGGTAGATGATCCAGGATATTTTTGTTAGGAAGCTTATTAAAGAATTGTATAAAATGAGCATAAACTAAAGTACACCATAAAGAAGGAAAATCTCAAAATGAAAGAGACATAAGAATGCAATATGAATACAAAGAACTTGATAATGGACTTCATCCCTGGTGGACTACATCTACGGGTCCTTCTCTCAAATGGGTAGGTATTTTTATTAACTATACAAAAGAATTGGACAAAATACATAAGTATACCTCATTCTGAAGTTAATTACAGAAAATTTTCTCAAATCATAAAATAAACATCACCATTTCATTTGTGGCATCGAATTACCTAAAAATGACTATCTCCATGCCTCGATTTGAGTCTGACACTTTCAAGCCCAAGAGACACCCCTGCCTCATTTTTCGTGTCGCTGCCTCTGTAATAAATGACTGGACTGTCTCGAACTTTGTGCCCCATCTCAAAAATTGATCCAAAATCTATATGGGCGTGCTTGGTTCTCCTCTATCTCAAACACCGACGAAATCCCCCTTCTTATACAAAAATCCAGGTAGTTTAGCATTAAGTGAGTTGGTTGGCGTAGTGGGTATCGGGCTATTTTAAGAACTTTGGTTAGCGGAGGTCCCAAGGTCGAATCCCACAAGCCTCCATTTTTATATATATGGTTACAACCGATTGTTATTTCTAGTGGAGGGATAAAACAACGAACGGTTGGAATATGCGACTAAAATGGCGGGTGGTTAAAGTTTGACCATTGGCGGTATATATATGGTCACATGGGTTGGCATAGAACCAAGGGCTAGGCTGAAGGCCTAGCCCTTTTCTCCCCCCATACGAACCATTATTAAAAAACAAATAAAATTCAGGCCACATTACAAACAAGGGATACATAGTGGTATGTTGGCTAGTGTGGAGGTTGTAAGTCCTTTGGGCTAGGAGGTTAGGAGTTCGACTCCTGTCGGCTCTAATATTTTTTAATGAACTAGACCATAAGAGGCCAATGGGGGGTTTCCATGTGGAAACCTCTCATTGGTTGTCTTATGCCAAATGTCAACCGGAGAATCTTCCATCTAGACCTATACCATCATGCCACATCACCCTATATAGACGTGCCACATATCCCTATACGGATGTGCCATGTGTCACCCCTGCAGTGGTGACACGTGTCACCTTGACCTTTTGACTTTTTGACCACTTATAAGTTTTGATCCATAACTCCGTTTGAGGAGCCATTTGCATTGTTAGAAATCTTGAGACACACTCTTTGCAACTATGCAATTTTAAATGAGTTTTGGGAACTTTGATTTTTTCCCTTTCTCTGTCTGCTAAAGCCGTTCTGAGTGTTATGAGTTGCCTCTGTGAGTTTTGAGTTGTTCTTAGCCTTCTATTGATCCTTTTTGGATCATGCCTTCCCATTGAGATATTTTTGGACCACCAAAAGCTTTCATCAATCAACTGGTAAGTGAGGGAAGAGTCCCCTCACTTTTTCCTTCTCAATCCACTTTGCCTTGCTTGGATGTGTGCCCTTTAAGCCTACTCAAAGATAATCAACATCACCCCTACATGAACTCCTCATCCTTTTGTCCAGGATGATATCTTCATGTAACTCATCCAAGTAATTAGGTGCAAACTCATCAACTAAAGGTATTGAAACTTCCCCATCCTGATCCATGATCATGGGAGGCTAAAAAAGTTTCAAGTTCTCTACATTCACAACGGAGTAAATCTGCATATATGGTGGAAGATATAAATGAAAAGAATTAGTGCCACTTTTCTCGGAGATAATGAAGGGTCCATATGGGATAGGCTTGAGTTTCTTGCCTTCACCCTTCAATCGTTCCTTGTTGATATGAAGCCATACCCAGTCTCCAACCTGGAACTGATGATAAACCATGTGCTTGTCATGTCGAGATTTATATTGTTCTTGACTCTTCTCTAACTGTTCCCTGACTGCCTGGTGTATCTGCTGAATCATCTCGATGAACTTGCAGGATTTTTCCTCTGTTCATTCTTCATTCACATCAACATCTCTCCCATACATCAAGTCCAAAGGAACCTTTGGTAGGTACCCAAAACATGTCTCAAAGGGTGAACTCTGATTGGACAAATTTAAAGCTCAGTTATAAGAATGTTGTACATAGGGTATTTGTTCATCCCATAACTTAGGATGGTTGTTGCAGTAGCCTTGAAGAAAAACTACCATTGTTTTGTTTACCACCTTTGTTTTTCCATCATTTTTGTGGATGAAAAGTAGTGCTCCTCTTCAATTTGGTGTCCATCATCCTCCACAAGCTAGTCCAAAAATCCTCAAGGAATCAAGTATCTTGATCCGAGACAATGGACGTGGGTAACCCAAAGTGAACCCAAACATACTGAAATAATATATTAGCAATTTGCTCAGCCATGATCTTCTTTTTACATGGCATTAAGATACACATGTTGTTGAACCTACCCACTACAACATACAAATAATCATGACCCCCTTTGGTCATTGGTAAATTCCCCTACAAAATCCATGGAAATTCTTTCCCATGGATGGGATGGAACAGGAAGTGGTGAGTATAGCCCCAATTTTCTATTAATGGGCTTACAAGTAGAACACATCACACACCCCTTTACATATTTGAGGCCAGTAACAAAACCTCTGCAAATGAGCCATAGTTTTTCCTACCCCAAAATGCCCAGACACAAGAGAAGTGTGAGCTTCTCGTATTACATGGACTCGTTCACTTGTAGGAATACATAGCTTCCCAATATGATAGAGTATTTTTCCCTTCAGACAATAGTTCTCGACCTGTGCACCATGGGTTAGCTTCTCATATACTTCTTTAAAACCTTCATCGTTGGCATATTTCTCTACATAGCTATCAGGAGATAAAGAAGTACTCTTCAAAATAATAGAAGCAACTATAGGAGGTATAGAAAGCATATCGACTACCTTGTTACTTGTACCCTTCTCGTACTTGATTACCAAATGAAATTGTTGTAGAAAACCCATCCATTTGTAGTGTCAAGATTGTTTCAGTTTGGTCTGTGCTTGAAGATATTGTAAGGGTTGGTGATCTGTATGTATAATTGTTTCCTTCCCTAACAAGTAGTGCTTCCATTTCTTTACGCTTTTAACTAATGCATACAACTCTTTATCATATGTAGGATAGTTAACAACATCTTGGTTAAAAGTTTCATAGTGGTAATAGATAGGCTTACAATAGTGCATCAATACTACACCCATATCATATCCGATGGCATCTGTCTCAATCTCAAAAGGTTTTTGAAGATTGGGCAGTGCTAATACTGGTGCAGTATTGATCTTCTCCTTCAAAATGTTGAAATCTTTTTGTTGATTTCCTTCCCACTGAAAAGTGTTCTTCACACTGGTTAAGGCATGCAAAGGAGATTTTATAAAGGAGAAGTTGGGAATGAATCTCCTCCAATACTGGAATGCACCCAAGAAGCTCTAGATCTCCATCACACTCTTTGGCTCAGGCCATTTTATAATTGATTCAATTTTGGAAGGATCAATATTCAATTGTCCTCCTCCCACGATATGACCTAAGTATACAAGTGCAGTGTTGGCCCTTGACCAAGTTTTGAAGAACACTTGGTCATAATTGACAGTTTTTTGGACTTTGACAGCTTGTCAAATATGGAGCGCATCGCGAAGCGGAAATTAAGGGAGCTAGACCTATTTTTGGGTCCCTTTAGGGTTTTGGGATGATGTAACGGGAAAAGGGATGTCGGCCCATGGGTTTACCCACGTTTAGGCCCACTTTTGTATGTATAAATAGATCTATAGACGAAGTAAGTAGAGGATGATAAGTTGGATCTATGTGATCATAGAGTTATAAGTGTGCTAAGTGCTTATAATGACTGTAAATGCTCTGTGCATATCGTGAGAGGCTAAGTGCAAGATATTGTAGAAGGCTTTGTGCTTTAGTGCAAGGAAGAAGGATCTAGTGAGTTGCGCAGATCTTCTATCCTATGCGAAGTAAGGACTATTGAAGCTCTGTGATGTAACTGCTTGGCCAAGATAATAAAGAAAGAAGACTTTGTGGACGTAGCCCCAGGGTGGGGGTGAACCACGGTAACTCTGTGTGTTGTGTTGATGTGTTTATCTTTCTATCCTTTCTAAGTTCTTTGATGCGATTAGATAGATCTATTGATTCTTTGTGCTTATGAGATATGAATGCATGTTAGATCTGATGTATAATATGCTTAGTGCTTGATCTATTGAATCTAACTGTCTTGTATAGCTAAATATTGAATTATCCTAGATCTAAGAACCTACTGCGAGGCTCTGTGTTACCTGCGAAGTGAGATAAAATATAATTCTAAGTAATTGTTGATGCTAAGTATTGCGCTAAGTGTGTGATCATAGATTGTGTCCCAGCTAAGGTTGCAGACACCTGAGTCCTACAACCACCCCTGCCTCTACCTCGGGTGAGATTTCATCTGCTTCGCAGGTGTTGCCGAAAGGGCTGGTAGTTAGGGTTTTGTTGGTGCCCTCTTGATCATTGAACCCTGGGTATGCCCCTATGCCAACATCCAGTCTTTCCAAATTCACATTTAAACATTTTTACATACAACTTTTCCCTTTGCAAAGTATCCAGTACTTTCTTTACATGCCTTACATGTTCATCCCATGTCCTGCTAAAAACAAGAATGTTGTCCAAATATACAATCACAAAGTAATATGAAAGGCATGAATACATCATTCATCACACGCATGAAATTTTTCGGAGCATTACAAATCCCAAATGACATAACTAACCACTCAAACAATCCATGTTTGGTTTTAAAGGCAGTCTTCCATGCATCCTATTCTGCAACCTTGATTTGATGATATCCACTGCGCAAATCCAACTTAGTGAAAAAAACATCATTCTTAGTCTAATAAAGTAAATAATCTATACGAGGAAGAGGGTATCAATTTTTCACCATGATTTTATTCAAGGCCCGGTTATCGACACACATTCGCCATGTGCCATTTTTGTTTGGAACCATCACGATCAAAGAACCACAAGGAGATGAACTGGGCCTGAGGACCCCTTGATCCAGTAAGCTTTGTACCTTCTTCTTGATCTCTGTCATCTCCACAACTTACATCCTATACATTCCCACATTAGGAAGAGGAGAATACTACTAAAGATGTATCTCATGTTGTATTTCCCCCTTAGGAGGTAATCCATCTAGTTCCTAAAAAATATCATCATACTTAGAAACAATATCAATTAATTCTTGTTTATGAGATGGATCACATCCTTGGAAAGTGTCGGATGTCCCAACATATTTCTCTCTTATGACCATGAGTACATATCTCTTATTAGTGGTTATGAACCTTTTCATTTTCCCTACACTAACAAGTGTCGTATTTACCCTCATGTTGTGAGCTCTAACAATATATTCCACTCCCCCTTTAGTAAGGTGGTATTTGTTCTTATGACAAAAGAAGACTACTTTTCTATCATAAAGATAAGGACTCCCCAAAAATATGCCACATATATCAAGTGGTACAACATCCAAATCTACTTCATCAATCAAATTGGAAGCAAAAGCAAATCTGACCCTGCATTGTTTGGTGACATTAAGTTTTACTTTATCACATACCCAACCAAGAGGATATGGCTTTGGATGTGGTTTCATTACAAGACCCATCTTCTTGACAAGTGCTTCAGATATTAAGTTTACTTGGGAACCCAGATCAAATAATGTATCTATCTTAGTATGTTTAGATACAACTCGTATATGAAATAACTCATTCCTCTTTCGTTCATCGATATGAGATTCATCATTGGAACTTGAACTAGCATGAAGAGAATCTTTACCTTGTACTCTAGTCGCTGTGATATTTCCTTCATCTCTTGATTCAGAACCAAGATCTTTCTGCACTATAGCAATGGTCTTTGTCTTCCCCTTTCCACCGAATTGTTTCGGTTTCTTTTATGGATGTAGTTTCCAATAGTGTTCTTCATCGTGACTGCACTTCTTGCAATGAGTGAAATATGGTTTTCCTCCTTCTCTCGTCACTGTAGTGGTATTCTTGTCCTCCCTTTTGAACTTCTTAAAAGTCTTTTTTGGGAAATTGGAAGGTTTCTTCGTGGGATCTTCTTGAACATGTTTCCCCCTATTCTGAAGGTGAATGGATTGCACACAAACTTCGTCAAGACTAGTAGGGTTAAATAAGAGCAAAGCATGATGAATATAACTATGAAGTGCGCCAATATAATTCATTAAAGTTTCATAAGAATCCAAAGAAACTTTCAATGCAAGATCTTTCTTCCTAAATTCTTATTGGAAACTTTGTACAGTTTGACCTTTACCTTGCCTTAAAGTTTTCCATTCTATCATTACTTTATGTAAATACCCTAATGGACAGAACTGCTTCCTTATCTCTGTTTTAAATTCTGACCATGAGGAAAGAATATTACCACACTTACTTATGTCCTGTAGCTTTCTCTCCCACCATACAAGAGCAGTGCCTTCTAACCGAAGAGAATCCAGTTGCACTTTAACTTCCTCTTCATCAATATGTTGAACACAGAAATACACTTCAACCTGTCAGATCCAATTATCTAGTTTTTCAGGATTAGCATCTCCATTAAACATAGGTAAAGAAAAATTTACATCAAGATTTAATAATGGTTTCTTAAAAGAGGCTTTATGGCTAGAATGCTAAGAGTGCTGAGAATTCTCAAAGGAAGAAGAACTAGAACTTGAAAGCGAAGATGGAGGATAAGGAGGATCTCCTCCAACCCCTTGGTTTACCAAAGCATCATCATCTGCATGTGCTTCCTTTTTCTTCTCTTTCTTCTTCATCCTCTTCTCGTAATCTCCATACATTTGTTTGACAATTTCTGACATGCGATAAAAGACAATGTGAAAATTTTTCTCTGGTTCATCATGCTTGTCATCTTTTACCATTTTCTTCCTTCGGGATGTACGACCAACTTTGGGATTGAAAGTATTAATATTTCCTTCACCCTTCTTATGCTTGGCCCTAGTAATCATTCATACTCAACAATTCAAGTCAAATATGACTGCTCTGATACCAACATGATCCGGGATCTTTTCGTCAGCTGACTTATTAAAGAATTGTATAAAATGAGCATAAACTAAAGTACACCATAAAGAAGGAAAAGATTAAAAGGAAAGAGACATAAGCATGCAATATGAACACAAATAACTTGATAATGGAGTTCGTCCCTAATGGACTATGTCTCCGAGACCTACTCTCAAATAGGTAGGTCTTTTTATTAACTCCACAAAAGAATTGGGAAAAATACATAAGTATACCTCATTCTAGAGTTAAGATACAAAATATTTTCTTAGATCATAAAATAAACATCACCATTACGTTTGTGGCGTCAAGTTACCTAAAAATGACTGTCTCCATGCCTTGATCTGACACTTTCAGGCCCAAGAGACACCCCTTCCTCGGTTTTTGTGCCACTACCTCTGCAAAAAATGATTGGACTGTCTTGAACTATGTTCCCCATCTCGAAAACTGAGGAAAAATCCATATGGGCATGCTTGGTTCTCCTCCATCTCAAACACTAGTGGAAGACCCCTTCTTATACAAAAAACTGGGTGGTTTAGCATTAAGTGATTTGGTTGGCGTAGTGGTTATCGAGCTATTTTAAGAACTTTCGATAGCAGAGGTCCCGGGGTCGAATCCCACGGGCCTCCCTTTTTATATATATGTTTACAACCGATTTCTATTTCTGGCGAAGAGTTTGGTGGTGGTCTAAAATGATAGATGGTTGGAATATGCAACTAAAATGTCGGGTGGTTAAAGTTCGACCATTAGCGGTATATATATGGTTGCATGGGTTCACATAGAACCAAGGGTTGGGCCAAATACCTAGCCCTTTTCTCCCCCCATAAAAACTGTTATTAAAAAAAAAAAAAAATTTGGTCCACATTACAAACAGGGAACACATAGTGGTATGTTGGCTAGTGTGGAGGTTGTAAGTTGTAACACACCCAACCCCTTAAAGGGATTTTTAAGGAATGGGGTGCGAAAATTTTGTTCTCCTTAAGTAACCAAATCCTCCATCCGGGGTCTCTATCATGTTCTTCTTGTATATAGCTTCCCAACCATGGTCTCCATGCTCAAAACCAAGCTCAGAACTGGAAGATAATCCCCTCCCAAGTTCCTCGAGTGTTCATTGGTTGGGGGCCACGTGGCTTCCATGTAGATCTGACTCGATGCATTTCATATTGAGTTATTCGATATCTTGGAGCTTCCAGCACTCCTAAATCTATGGCGAAGATCCATTCACCAACCAATCCATCGATTGGGATTGACCCTCAGCTAACACAGAGGCTAGAGGGGAAATTCGATGCTCGAGATGTTGGTTTTCAAATTTGAAATTAGGGCCTAGCCCCTTTCCTTCGGTGACCCTCACATCCGAACATGGCTATGACCAGATGCCAAGACCATAGGCACCTATTCCAATGCTCCATAACTTCGGGCTCTGGGCATTTTCAATCCACCATATGCCAATTCCTTTGAACTCCAAAGTGGCAAACTTATGAACTGGTGAGAAGGGATCAATGGTCACTACTCTCTTTCGATATCAACGGCCCATGATTACTTCGAGCCTCCAAGATTCAGCGAAATATGAAACACTACTTCACAAAACCTCTAGAGTGTTAAACCTCTGAAGTATTGCACGATACCATGCCACGCATCCATAGAACATCAATAGTTCTGATTTACTTCAGGACTCTGCGCTTCGAGAGTTCCAAAGTGCTCACAAATGCAAACCTCCTAAGTGTAGTCCTTTCAGAGTGTCATATCTCTGGACATGCATCCCCCATTATCAACGGTAATGATGAACTATGACACTTCGACCTTTGAGAGTTCTTGACTCTCGCCAAAAGCTTTCCTACGAAGTGACTTTTCTCCGAAGTGGCAGATATTGTGACAATTTTCCTCTGATATTGATGGCTTAGGTGAACTCCGGCCTCCAGGACATCAGGAGTTTTTGAAGCATCAAACTTCAAATCCTATGGAGTGGATCTCCTATAGATTTAACTATCGATTGACACATGTCTCAGTTGATGGATGGTTTATATCTCCTCTGGCTCCCTGCGACTTCGAGATTCTTCGACCTGCTACACCTGATTCCTTCCAGTATGTTAAACCTCTGGAGTACATGATCTGGTGCCATGTGTCTCTTGGCACCAACGACTAGGATGAACTTCAGTTCTTAGTGACACACCATGCTTCAAACTCCCTAAAGTGTCCAATCTCCGGACTAAAGGATATGTAGCCAAGTGTCCTTTATGATGGACAATCAAGATATACTCTAACTCTCGGGACTTAGGGAGTTTGGTTCACTCCTCGAATGAAATCTCCTAGAGTTGGTCAGTGCAGGGCTAACCATGGCCTAGATCCGACAGTCCTTATCTAATCTCATAGACAACAAGATCGACGGCTCGTAACTTCCTCTCAGGGTTCCACTGTTAATCCATTCTTGGCAATACCTCCACTCAACACGTGGATCCCCACATGCTCTCAACATGATACACACATTTCCTTGATCGAACAAATGAGAGGGGTCTCGAAGAATCCATAGATCCATGGTCCACATTACTTTGTGAATCTGATCTTCAGGGGTTTCAACATTACAACACCCCTGTCCTCCCAAGGCAGTCAACGTCAGACTGACTTCATTGTAGATCCGACGGTTGGGATAACTCTTGGATTCCCTTAGATCTATGATCCATATTAACCATCGGGACTTCGATACCTCAGAGGATTCACCTCCTAAACGATGAACACGCCTCATTTTCCATACCCTCAAAGTCCAAAGAACTCAGGGAATTAATGCCCATGTTCCTTCTCCCAATCCAACAAACGTGAAGGACTTCGGCTCCTCCAAACTAATCTCATCCGTTTGGCTTTCCAATGAAAGGATCTTCCCTTTTGAAAATTGAATCTCGTTATCCTTCCATAGCTTCATTAGCTATGAAATATGTAGGAGCTTTGCGCTATTTCACTTGAACTTAGCACCTAGAAGAATCTTCCTCGCACCCCTTGCATGCATTCATCAGATCTTAGAACTTAAGGGTGGTTCTTGTTCTTTGCCCGCCTCACAGAGGCTCTGTGCACAAATTCACTACGTCTCCTAAGCTTGACCGACCCCTTCCTTCAGAACAATTGGGAGTGTTGGCATGCACACGTGAGGCTATGCCCAAAGTCAACAATTTCACATTCATTTATTTTAACTTGAGCCACCACAGGGATCAGGCATTTACGTGTACAGGCTAGATAATTTCTTATTTTATTAAATACACAATTAGGTATAATTTAATGGATACAATATAACCATTAAGAAAAAATGTCCATACCTAAAATATTCAGAGGATATTCAACTTTAATTCATAGTTGTCGCTTAAATACACAGGAAATGAGAATACTTATCTATTACAGGTTGTATCCAACTAACTGACTGTGGGTATTCATCCTTCCACCTAACCATAATCTCACAGACATTCATTCTTAGTGCTCTGGCCACCCCCATGCCAAGCCTTGATATCACTAGGGAATTTATACCAATTCTCATTGACCCTTTCTCTTTCGCATCTTCTGCGAGGTTTATTAGATGATTCTTCAGCATCAAGCTCACGAACTTCTATTTAGTTCTCGTTTTCTACATACTTTCAGAGATCTCTCTCTTTGTCATGGCCTCGACAAGGTTTTTTAGATGCTTTCTCCGTATCAAGATCGTAGCATTCGAATCGTTCTCTGCTCGAGTGTTCCTTGAATTCTCCACTCTTCTCTTTACATTCTCTTGCGTGCATTGCATGCACCTCCCTCCTGTCAGAAGGAAACCCGGGTCAATCTGGGTCTGTTGAACTCTGTGGTACTTTGGGTTGACCTTCTATAGCTATACCATGCTTCCATTCATGTGGGTGGTTGAGGGTTCAACCACCAGTCCTTTTCTTATTAACTGTTCTTTTATCATGTTCACATTCTTTCCTCTAGTGATATCATGGCTAGTACTTTCAAGGATTCACCCCCACAGTTAGTTACTAGAAATTAAACAATAATACATTTACAATGTTCCCATTCCACATCATGGTAATCCTAATTAATTTTTAATTACAAGTTTGGGGGAAATAGTGGTGTTACAATTCCCTCCCCCTTAAAAAGGAACATTGTCCTCAGTGTTCTTTCTCACTAACACCTGTCATGCCTTTCTCATTCAGCCACTTTAGAAGTCTTTAACTTGTTTCTTGGTTAGGTCCTTTTTTAGACTCTTAATCTTTGTCAAGTGCCTTCAATAATTCTTGGACAACAAGTGCATTAATCATAGTCTCAAGAGAAAGCATTTTACTGTTGCATAAAATTTCTAGGAAAATTTCATAATCTAGCAAAATACTTATTTGTGCAGTTTGTGGATTTGTATCCACATTGTTGTCTTGTTATCCAGGCTCACCATTTTTCCTTGACATACCCATTGTGTGCATGATACCAATCAATTGTTTACAAGAACTATCAGAGTCTCCTCTTCCTTGCGGTAACTCACCCTCCAAGCCCAGGCTTAGGCATACCCCTCTTTGTTATACAGTTCTTCAGGCGATCCATCTTGCCTTGCCAAGGTTTTATCGCACAGGAAGAATCCCATAGACTTTATTGATCCTTACAGTTGAGGCATCCCTCAGACTTTCTCTATCAAGGCGTCCCTCCAGCTTGTGTTACCTCAACACAACATATTCCAAGCGATCATCGCTTACCACGAGGTTCCCATGGCTCAGTAGTAGCCATTTTTAATGATTTTCGGCTTGACATCCTTTGTGTGTCCTTTCTAGATAGATATTTTATTCTCACCTGTATCACATGCATACATAATTCATGAGACAACATCATCATTCTAAATTTCATAATTTTATAGCAAATCTGTCACCCGCAGATTTTCTAATTTCTTCATTTATTTTCAGATTTGTTCCGCACAGAACCAGATCCACCAACTATGGGACTTTCCTTCCCATAGTAGTTTGTCTCAACAAGCAATTTTTGTTTTCCTTCTATGAATACAACACTGCCATATACACGACCCTTCTCTTCTCGCAATTCATCCTTTACATAGACAAACAAACTATTAATATCTCATGCATATATATATATATATATATATATATATATATATATATATATATATATATATATATATATACATATATGTGTTGAAAACCATGCATACTAACAGTTCATCACATCTATATAAACATGAAAATGGAATCTCATTCCTTACCTATGCATCATTTCATCATACCAAACCTTTCAAAACGTGATTCAACATTTCAAATGACTTTAACGATTGTGCCAACATTAATGGTCACATTCATACCCAATGCACTCTTGCATTGATTTCAAGTTTGTCACACTTTATGACAGACTCTCTGCCATGGTGTGTTGGAGTTTAACCAACCTTTACACCATATGGCTTATTCATTCTTGTTCATTATTGTAGTCAGACAGTGCTTCCCGCTATAGGTAGATCATGATCCCAAGTTGTCACATATGAAACTATAAGTTTCTTTTGAATGTGTTATCACATAATCCTGTCAAGACCTTGGGGGTCTGTGTTTCCTACCTAAGTCTATAATTTTTCTTATATTTTTCCCTTTTTTGTAGACCCTATCATGGTTTTCGTTTTCCCTCCCGGCATGTATTGTTCTTTCATTGCAGTCGTCCTTCTCAATCGACCAGTTTTTCCCTGTCAATATGCCCGAAATAGCTTGGCCCTGGATTCCTCTATCTCTTCTAAAATGGCTAATCCCTCCTCCTTTTACCTCCATCACTGAACCTTTGTCTTCCCGAGCCTAAGTGTGGTTGGCCAAGTCTTCATTTTCACCATCTGCAGCACCAAGAACGGTTGAACAGTGACACAAATCGAGCGAGCGGGCGGGCAAAGACTAGCTTCAACGATGAGGACCCACCGAGGGAGCATATCGACAGTCATCTAGTAATTGGGGCCATGAAGTTGCATGAAGGTTTGCGTCAAGAGGAGGTCCAAAATGATCTAAGCCATCCAATTCAATGAGGGTAGGTGACAATTTATTGAGCTTTTTCGGGGTTCGGCATTTTGGGGTTCTCATCAACAAATGCTGCCATAGTTCAAAGTCCTAAAACACAAAGTTGTGGAACCCCTGGGGGTTCGACACACGGTCCTAACCCTTGGTCATAAAGAAAGAAGGTATGGGAAGGGCGCTAGCATTCATCATGTGGCAAAGAAAGTCCTGAAGGGCATATGTCAATAGATAGGAAAAACTATGAAGCACCCAAGTTTTTAGCCTCGCATCATAGCCGGTGACCATATGAACATAAGATAAGGGAGGCGCTAACACAAATTAAGCCTCGTCATGATTTCAGCAACTGGGAGTCTGAAGGACAAGGATTTGACTCCTTCCCATCACCGATATGAAAAATTCAAGAAGCACCTTTAGTTTTTAGGTGAGGTCACAGCCCACAGTCACATGGAAAGTAGGGCCAAGAGAAGCATAAGTGCCTGTCCAATCCAGAGATTGCTAAGGCTGACTAAGGAAATGATCCTGGTTGTCGATTCAGAAGGTAGATCAAAATGTTAGTTTGGGCAGGGTGATTTCACAATGTTGGGCATCAAGGATCCTGTACATAGCATGTGGGAGTCCCCGAAAGGAGAATGTCGAAGTGACTTTGAAGATAGGTACAGGGTCATGGCCCTAGGTTACATTGAGGGTGGAGCTAGAAGAAAAGGAGGCTAGCCTCAGAGCCTTGGAGAGCTAGTGCATGGTCGTCCCCTGTACATGAAGCCTCGGCCACCTTCCATGAATGAATAAAGTTAATGAATTTCAATCATGTTGTTGAAACCTCATCTCAATCCATAAATGGAAGGCGTGGGGGTCTGGAGTAGTCAGCCTGTGGTACCCCTGTGTGCAGGTTCCCCTGCAAGAGCCATGCCGATCTGATTTCCTCGTCAAATGAGAAGAGCCTGCACACACTAGCTTGGAATTAATGGCTCAGCAACTCTCCTTCTGTCAGGGGGGAATTGCTCAAAGTATTTATACTCCATTTTGATATTTTGTAAGGGTGATGGTTGAGCTATGCTCATGCATTGTAAAGTTTTAATGAAGCACTAGTTTTCCTAGTTATGTATTGGCATTTGAGACTTCTTGTTTAATGAAAGTTAGCTTCTTTCCATCTCTATAAACACTGCATTAAGACACTCAGAATTGGAGGATCCAGTTGAGGGTTATTATGTTGTTGTGATGTATGATTGATCATAATAGTATTTTCACTAGTCTTAAAACAGTTTTCTATGTTATCCTTCCTCTCTTACACGGAGTGACTCGAAATTGGAGGATCCAGTCGAGTTGTTACAATAGCATTGTGATGTAGGTTTGATCATTGGTTGTTATATCTATGCCACTTAGGCACATTTTAGTGTCCTATTTTTCTTCTCTGAACTGTTAGAAAGCCAGATGCTCATAGCAGTCTCGTCCACCATTCTCATCAAGTCTTCCTTATACTCACTTTAAGCTCAACTTCCTGACTGAAGTTAGATTAAGACCTCCCTTGCTCGTTCATGCCTGGTCTAGTTTTCAGAGTTAAAATGATATTCTCTTGGGTCTAGTACATTTGATCACCTTTTATTCATTCATTCATGACATATAAAACTGATGGGTATCAGGCTTACTCCTATAGCATTCCAAGAGTGACTTCTGGTGGTAACATTTCTAGCGCCGTTGCCAGGGACGAAGTTGAAGATTTTCCCTAGGATTGAACGACAAAGCTTACTAGTTTTGAAGGTGCATCAGAACTTGGTACATCGAAGATTGCAACTGTGCACCTGGAGACTCCATTATGGTGACTCTGTTGTGGTGAATCCATTGGCGACTTCATTGTTTCAGTTGTGGCTTCCAGAGGAAGACATACGACGTCTACTCCACAACTGCCTTTAGCAACACCTGAAATTGACCCTGAGAAAATTATCAGAAAGGGAAAGGCCTCTTGAGAAGGAGCTACTGCTGGTGAACCGGGTATTTCTGATGTTTTTCATGGTCCTTCCTTAGAAACTTTAATTTTGTCTTCTCATTCCCCTGTTATACCTTCGGTTGGAGTTTCCCAAATTTTGAATTTTGGGAGTGTTCCTATTGAGTTTTCTCCTCCTGGCCTAGGATTAGAGGGAGAAGCCATTGCCACTCCCCTCTCTCCTAATATTGTACCGTGGCTTAGAACTAGCACCTCAAAATACTTTCCTACCCCAGGCTTTACCACCCCTCCTTCTATTATTGTTATTGCTCATGCGCAAACACAAACCTCTACTCCCTCAAGCCCTATATCTCTCTCTTCAAATCCTCCATTGTTTCCATTTCCTCCTGGAAGCTCAGTTCCAGTCTCCCCTATGCATAGCCCTTCTCCTCCTAGTTCTCCTCCACCTCATATCCCTATGGCAGGTGCTAATCCCCCTGGAAATAGAATGGATGCCACAGTGGCTGCCAGATATACCCCTCTAGTCCTACCTCAACCAATCAATCCTCTTCCTGTTGGATATTACTTGAAGTGTATGCCTAAATTCACTAGAGAGGAGGACATAACTACTAAAGAGCACTTTGTTGCCTTCTACAGTTATGCAGACAACCTAAACATCGAAAATGAAGATGTCTGGATGAGAGTCTTTGTCCAGAGCCTTGATGGTGAGGTTAGGAAATGGTTTAGGGGACTGACCCCTAGATCTATTGTTGGGATTGAATATCTAGATAATGACTTCTTAAGACAATGGGGAGATAAAAAATATTTCATGTATTACATGACAGAATTTGGGTCCTTGACGAAAAAGGAAGGAGAGTCTGTCTCTGACTTCTCCAAAAGATTCAATAAAATGTACAATAAGATCTGTGTTGATATAAAACCCTCAGAAGCCTTTACCAAAATCACTTATGTTAGTGCTCTTGACCTTGATTTCTGCCTCTTTCTCAGAGAAAGAAGGGCCACCTCCTTGGCTAACATGCAATATGCAGCCCTAGAAGTAGAATCTAATGTGTTGGTGGTTGACAGGCTTAGAAGCAAATCCAACAGAGACAAAAGAATAGGGAGATTTGAGGCCTCAGCCTTTGGTTCTTCTGCAACTCACCCTCAAGTGGACGAATTGACCAAAATGGTGATGTCCTTGTCTACTGAGATGGAGAAGATAAAAATGGAAGGGAAGCAAACATACAGAAATCCCCAAAATATTGATAATAGAGGCAACTTCAGGAGGCCGAACCACAATGCTCCTTAGATCATGCTAAGAGAGAAAAGGGACAGAGATAGAAATGATCGGAAAATCTAGGCTCCTTTTCAAAACAACCTTGTTGTTGATAAGGAAGAGGAAGAAGAAGAGATAGACCCTAAAATTCATTGTATTGAGGACACCTCTCCTTTCCCTCATTTAACTCAATCTGCATATGAGAAATTCCTCATGAACAGTCAAATAAATGAGTTGAGTAAGGGAGATAAAGAAAATGGTGGCAGTCCCAATAAATACAACCTTGGATCAAAGAAGAAATAAGGGAAGTTTGATCAGCCCCTCATAGCAGATAAGCCTACTAAGAAAGCAACAAATATCACCAAAGAAAAGAAAACTCAGAATCTCTCACCAATAGCCAAAGACCCTATCTCAGAGGTAAGGGAAATTCAGAAGCCTCCTTCCTCCTTTAACTTTGAGCATGAAATTCAAAAAATCAGAATTCCTATGCCCATTAGAGCTAATCAAACATGAAGATTTCAAAAGGTTCCTCTCTAAACTACTGCAGTTCGAACCATATTTCCATTTCACAAACTTAGTGAACCTCCAAGATGAAAAGCCAACAATCATCTTAGGCCCTATGGTAGAAGACAGAGATGATTCATCCCCTCCCTTATACACATTCTTAAACATTCATGATAAGGTGCTACATAAATGTCTGATGGATTTTGGGGCATCCCATAATCTCATGCCCAAAACATTCATGGAAGAACTTCTACTGGAAGTCACAAAGGCTTACCATGATTTGTACTCTTTATATTCAAGGAGGGTGCAATGTCTTGGAGTTATCAAAGATCTGGTCGTGACCTTGTTTCAGTTTCCCATGAAAAGTGTGTTCATGGGCATTGTGGTAGCTGATGTGCCCCCTAAGTTCAGTATGCTATTGTCAAGGTCTTGGATAAAAAGGATTGGGGGGGAATTTTAGATGGATCTCACATATGCTACCATTCCAATCTTTGGAGGGGAGCACAGAAGACTATACAGAGAAGCTCAATTGACCTACATTTTCAGTGATGAAGCAAACCCCACCAATCATCCCATCTTCTCCCTTGACACTGATTTGGGATCCAATTTATTGCAGCTCATAGGTACCCGTGAGCCTCTTCTTGAGGTTAGAAATTCCATTTCCCCCCATGAAGATTCTCCCCCGATCACCTCTATATGGGAAATGTTCTTTGATGGATCTTCTTCTAAAGATGGTGCAGGAGCTGGAATAGTCCTTGTTTCCCCTACTCAGGAGACTATATCTATGTCATGCAAATTAGAGTTTGAAGCTACCAATAATGTGGCAAAATATGAAGCTCTTATTTTGGGATTAAGGGCCACAAAGGACATGGGGATTAAGGAGATATCAGTGTTTGGTGATGCCGAGTTGATTGTTCATCAAGTCAAAAATATTTACCAGGCCAAACACCCTCGGCTCAGAAGTTACATAAATGAGGTGTGGGATCTAGTTGATAGCTTTTTCTTGGCATTCAACGTTTCTTTTGTTACCAGAGAAGAAAGTGTCATGGCCGATTCTCTAGCCATTTCAGCAAGCCAGTTCAAGATTCTGCTGCCACCCAAGCTCAAGTACGATATTGAAGTGAAATACAGACCCTCTATACCAGACAATGTCAAGAATTGGAAGGTGTTTGAAGATGATCTTGAGATCAAGAGATTCCTGGAGACTGTTGAGGAGTTTTCAGCATTGCATATTGATCAAGACCCTACTTCTGAAGCCGATCCTTACGCTGGTGATTTTCTGAACAAGATTGTTGATCATCATATTGTTCAACTACCTAGCAATCACTTCCCAAGAGGACTGGTTCCTTTGGAAAGACTGTTTGACAAAAACGATGTGGCAGCGAAGGGAAAAATCTCAAATGATCATGCTGATGTGGCTGAGTGCAATATTGGCACGGAGGAGGATCCCAAGTTTGTTAAGTTGTCGAGAAGCCTGTCAAGGGAGTAGAGGGTCAAGTATGCCGAGTTATTAAGGGAATTTGCTGATGTATTTTCTTGGACCTATGAAGACCTCAAAACATATGACACAACTATCATTGAGCATAAGATCCCACTAAAAGAAGAGCCTAAGCAATTTATGCAGAAGCTAAGATAGATCAATCCTATGTTGTTGCCTGTCATGGAGAGAGAAGTAAAGAAGTTGTTGGATGTCCAAATCATTGTCCCTTTGAGATATTCTGAATGGGTGGCCAATCTGGTCCCAATGAGAAAGAAAAGTGGAGAAATAAGACTCTGTGTTGATTTCAGAAATCTGAATAGGAGATCAAGGAAGGACAATTACCCCTTGCTGAAAATGAAACACATATTACAAAGGGTAACTGATGCATCAAGGATATCCATGATTGATGGATTTTCGGGATACAATCAGATCTCTGTCCTGCCTGAAGACAGAGAGAAGACAACCTTCACCACTCCTTGGAGTACATTCATGTATGACAAAATTCCCTTTGGATTGATGAATGCAGGAGTGACCTTCCAACAAGCCATGGACATCACCTTCATTGGAGAAGAGGATAAATTTGTGGTCATCTATCTAGATGACATAACATTTTTCTCCAAATATGATAAGGAGCATTGTCAACATATGAGCAAAATCTTCTCAAAATTTAGAAGGTTTGGTCTCTCCTTAAATCCCAAGAAATCATTGTTCGCCATGAAGGAGGGAAAATTTTGGGGCACATAGTATCAACTGAGGGGGTCAAGATTGACCCAAGTAGGGTAGAAGCTATTCAAACCCCGTCAATTCCAAGATCCAAGAAGGAGGTTTAGTCCTTCCTGGGCAAAATTAATTTCCTGAGAAGATTTGTTTTGAATTTTGTTGAATTAGTAAAGCATGTCACAACCATGCTCAGGAAGGAAAATGAAGTAAAATGGACTGCTGAATCCCAAGAATCATTTAGCCAGATCAAGAAGGCATTGAGTGAGGAACCTGTGCTTGTTAGTCCTGATTATTCCAAGGATTTTTTGATTTTTTCCTTTTCTTCTTTTGATACAATGGAAGTTGTTTTATTGCAGAAAAATGCCGAAGGGCTTGAGCAACCTATTTCCTTTTTTAGTAGGGCATTGAGAGATGCAGAGACAAAACATGACATCATGGAGAGGCAAGCCTATACCTTGGTGAAATATCTCAAAGCTTTCATAGGCTATGTGTTGTATTCAAATATTATTTCATATGTTCCTTCATCTTCTGTGAATTAAATTCTCATCCAACCTGACATAGATGGAAAGAGAAGTAGGTGGATTGCCAAAATCCTTGAGTTCGACCTGGAGATAAAACCCACCAAGTTAATTAAAGGCCAAGGTTTAGCCGAGCTGTTCGCTGAATATAATTGTAAATATTTGGGGGTTAACTTTATCGATGCTTGCTCAGATGATCAACAGGCTGAGTTGTCCAACAAAATTTTTCAGGACATCTTACAATTAGCAGAATGCACCTAGTATGGAGACATTATATATTTTCTACAAGAGTTCAAGCCTCCTAATGGAATGGAGAAGAGCAAGGAAAGAGATTTAAAGCTCAAAGAAATCAGATATTTTCTTATTGACCAGGCCTTGTATTGGAAAGATGCTCTAGGAGTGCTTCTGAGATGTCTAGACCCACAGGAGGCCCAAAGAATTATGTTTGATTTTCATAGCAGCCTATGTGAGGGACATCATTTTTGGAAGACCATACCCTACAAAATTCTTAGAGATGGATACTATTGGCCCACTTTATTCACTAATGTCTGCAGAAAGATCAGAGCCTGCATCAAATGTCAAAAATTCTCAGGAAAGTAGCAACTCAAATCCCTGCCACTAAAGCCTGTAGTAGCTTCAGGACCCTTTCAGCAATGGGGATTGGACTTCATTGGGGAAATTCATCCTGCTTCAAGTGGTCAACATAGGTGGATCCTAACTGCGACAGACTATTTTACCAAGTGGATAGAAGCTATCCCCACAAGGAGTGCTTCTCACAAGGTAATCATCAGCTTCCTAGAGGATATCATAGCGAGGCTTGGTTGTCCTAACAGAATTATCATTGATAATGCTGCATCCTTCAAGTCTGAGCCACTCATTGAGTTCTATGAGCAGTTTGGGATTTCATTAACTCACTCCACTCCTTATTATCCCCAAGGTAATGGACTGGCAAAGTCCACTAACAAAAGTTTGATCAATCTTATTAAAAGACTATTAGAAGACAATAAGAAGGCATGGGATTCAAAGCTTAAATTCTCTCTGTGGGCTGATCGAGTGACAACAAAGAGGTCCCTAGGCATCTCCCTTTTCCAACTTGTTTATGGGACAAAAGTTGTTTTTCCTTCTCAGTTGGCTTTACCTGTAGGAAAATTCTTTCAGGATCATCAGGGAGAGCCTAATGATATGATTATAAGGATTCATAAACTGGTGGAGGTCCAACAAAAAGGAAAGCAGGTGGTAGACAGAACTCATGACCGTCAGCAAAGGATCAAGCAAGCCTTTGACAGAAAGGCAAGAAAAGAATATTTCCAGCTGGGAGATCTAGTAATTAAATGGTATGCACCCAGCAAGGACAAGGGCAAGCATGGCAAATTTGATGCCCTTTGGATTGGCCCTTCAATATTTTCGAAGTATTTCCAAAGAACTCTTATAGGTTACAAAATTTGGAGGGAGATGAGATTTTTGGTGGCCCAGTAAATGGGCATTTTCTAAAAATGTTTTTTGTTTAGAGCCGTAACCGGTGTCCCATCTTAGTAAATACCATCTCTATTTTATGATTGTTTTGTTTTTGTTTCAATAGGAGAGTCCACAACCCAACACTAAGGCAATAAAGTTGCATGTTCTTGGCAGCTGGCACGGAGAATGTCATCCCCCATGGAGCCTAATGTTATCACATAATCTTGTCAAGACCTTGGGGGTCTGTGTTTTCTACCTAAGTCTATGATTTTTCTTATCTTTTCCACTTTTCCACAGACCCGATCATGGTTTTCTTTTTCCCTCTCAGCATGTATTGTTCTTTCATTGCAGTCATCCTTCTCAATCGACCAATTTTTCCCTGTCAATATGTCTGAAAGAGCTTGGCCCTGAATTCCTCTATCTCTTCTAAAATGGCCAATCCCTCCTCCTTTTACCTCCATCACTGAACCTTTGTCTTCCCAAGCCTAAGTCTGGTCGGCCAAGTCTCCATTTTCACCATTTGCAGCACCAAGAATGGTTGAACAGTGACACATATCAAGAAAGTGAGCGAAGACTAACTTCAGCGGTGAGGACCCACTGAGGGAGCAGATCAACGGTCATCGAGTAATTGGGGCTGTGAAGTTGCACGAAGGTCTGCATCAGGAGGAGGTTTGAAATGATCTAAGTCATCCGATTCAATGGGGGCAGGTGACAACTAATTGGGCTTTTTCAGGGGTCGGTGTTTCGGGGTTCTAATCAACAAATGCACCCATAGACCAAAGCCTCGAAACGTGAAGTTGCAGAACCCCAGGGGTTTGGGCCCATGGTCCTAACCCCTAGTCACAAAGAAAGCAGGTACAAGAAGGGTGCTAGCATTCATCTCATGGCAAAGCAAGTCCCGAAGCACTGGTTTTGATTTGAGCCATCCAAACCAGAAGGGAATATGTCAGTAGATAGGTGAAACTGTAAAGCGCCCAAGGTTTTAGCTACGGGTCATAGTCGGTGACCATATGAATGTAAGATAAGGGAAGCCCTAACACAATTTAATCCTTCTCATGATTTCTACAACCGGGAGTCTAAAGGATGAGGAGTTGACTCATTCCCATCGTCTATACGTGAAATTCACGAAGTGCCTTTGGTTTTTAGGCGAGGTCACAACCCACAGTCACATGGAAAGTGTTATCTCCTCAAATAACACAATCAGTTTTGTTCATTTAGGTGATAGGAAGTCATTGAAAAATACACCTCTAAATTTTTTAAGGTTCATTTTTAAGATCCTTGTGTTTGTAATAAAGTTTGAAAAACTTTTGATTTGGTTTTCTCTTCATAAAAATCAAAACTCAGATTTTGGTGGTTAAGTGCTCTTCCAAAAGGGCCTGTAAGCCACCAAAAGACTTAGATTTTGGTGGTTAAAACACGAAATTAGGGGCTCTCTTAACCGTCGAAAGTCCAGACATCTTTGAAACATTCAACACATCTTATCATATGCTTGAACCGTCGAAGTAAAGATGTATCAATGCTTTTTAGCCACCGAAAAGACAGGAGGGATGTCATTTATGACTTGATCGTTCTAACTTAAGTTTCATTATACCAAATTATGATCTTTTCAAATCCCATTTACTTACACATCCCTCAAAACCAGGGATTGCCTTGATTTCTTTCCTCATATCTTGCCTCTGTCGTAGCTGAAGCCCAACTTTCCTAAATTTGTGTTAGCCCGAATTATCATTTGTAGGTGTAGAGAAATAGTCTAGCAGATGAATAAAGGAGAACCTTCCCTCAGGAAGGAGCTGGATGATATCTGTTACCTTGAATCACACCTCGAGGTGTGCTATCTCTTCAAGGACGTTGGTTGTTATAAGTTTTTTGAAAAGCTCTAGGGATCTCACCAGAAAGTAGCAAAATATTTTTCTTTGAAATATGATGGGAGAAAGGTAGTGATTGGCCAAGATTAATTTCAGGTGGATGAAGCTCTCATAGCTAAGGTGACAGAACTTCGAAGGATAGGAGAGAATTGGTTCAAAACTACTGTCACTAAAGATGTTGAATTCAGATCTTACTTAAAGCTAGAGAACCAGTGTCTCATATGGAAGAAGGACATTCCTCTGTCCTATCTTGAGGAGAAATGGAAGCACCTATTGAAATCAATTTTTGTCTACATAACTTGTGAAGGTAGATACAATATGGTGATGATCTACCATTTTAAATTGATGAATCATTTCACTGGAAGGAGCCCCTTGAATCTTCCTTATTATCTCCACAAAAGCTTGACTAAGATGGCTCATCAAGTCAAATCCAAGCTTAGCAAGGTAGAAGGTAGATTATCTCATCATGGTTTAATTAAACTTTTGGTTTGTGAGCTGTTGTAGAGAAGGAACAAGAAATGGGGTTACTTCTTATTTTGGAATGAGTTTCAGATTGATGTACAGCTAGAGGAGAAAAAGAAGTGTTATTCAAAGAAGTCTTCTACCCGCAGAAGTGGAAAGAGGAAGAGGAGAGCCATCTCTCCAGTTGCAGTTGATCAGCCCTCTCCATCCTCTAAGCCTAAAAAGAGTAAGAATAAATTGGATTTTATAAATAAGGCAGAAGAGAATTCAATGGAAAAGAAGATCCTCAATCTCCCTTATATAGATTCTGAGTATGAAGAAAACCAGGTTGCAGCAGAGTAAGAAGCATCCCTAGCAGAAGATCCAGTTACAACACAGTATGAAGATCTTCCATCACCTATACCCAAGGAGGATCATGAGCTGCAAGCTGCAGAGTCCTCATCTAGAAAACCAAAGCAAAATAGATCAAAGAATATTAAAAAACTCAAACAGAAAATAACACAGCAGGAAGTGCTAGAGAGGGTGATAAAGGCCAAATACAAAACTTTATCAAACAATTTCGCAGAAACTAGTGCATCCCTAGAAATATTGGCACATGAAAATGTAAAGGAAAAGAAAAAGAATAAGAAGATTGTAAAAGACTACAACAGTCTATGGAGAGTAGCTATGCATTTGAAGAAAAAGGTCAGGTCATTAAGGCTACAAGCAATGTCCTCAAGACCTCAGCCTCAAACACCTGTCGATCTTGAAACCCTAGCAAATGCAGCCACCCATCTAAATGATCCAGAGGTAGTCATTCCAGAACATGCTCAAGATGCAGAGACTTCAGAAGATCATCACTGAAGTGTTTTAAACCTAAGATAAAGGTATTTTACAATTTTGTCAATTTTTCACCGAGACAGGACTTTCGGTGGTTAACCGACTCGGATTTCACATATTTTAACCACCAAAAGAACTAACAGAGAAGAGACACACTATTTTTTCACAGCTCCAATGCTTTTTCACCCAGATACCTTGAGGATGGTTTGTAATAATGGAGAATAATTGAGAGCATCAATCTTAGGTGTCCATTCCAAATTTCAAGGTGCCAGCAAGAAGGAGAAGATAAAATTGGTTTCTATTTTTGGAAAAAACTATTTTTTCTAAAGATGACAATTTCTCCTCATCCATTAGCCTTGGAAGGCTTCCTACAGCCGTTGAAGATTATAAAGATATGAATATCATCAAATATAAGGAGCTGACCTATTTTATAGGATCTTTTCCTATTTTCTTGTGTCAGTTGTTGACATTCTATTTTTAGTGAATTTGATCCAATATTCTAGGATCTGGATATCTGATGTAAGGTCTATAAAGCCACAAAAATTTGATGAACCAAGGGTTAAATTTTGATTTCTAAAACCATACTGCTATTGTGATTAATACGCTTTCTTTAATTCATTCAGTCTGCAAGCTTCTTTCATTGTTATTGTCAAACCTTCTTTTTATTTATGTTCTATGCCTATGAGTTGAAATTATTTCTTTGTCTCTGTTTGATGTCCTATGGTAACTGTCATCTTACATTTGATTATTAAGAAAGGATCATAATCATTCACTGCTAGTTTGTTGACCCATCATATATATTGGTTTATGTATGTCCTGGTTAATTGAATAGTTTCATTATCCATCTCTTACTCAACCTATTTGATAATAGCTCTTGAAAGCCTTGTACTGATTGAATATACCTAGATTGTCTTGAGGATACAATCTAGTGAATTAGATATTCATCTTGATCCAATCATTACCCATTATTGAGTGAAACATTGCAATATTATTTAAGTTACTAGGTGTCTCTGAGATACAACCTAACAGAGTTTCCTGGAGTGATAAAAAAATGGTGTTGTTTCCAGGGAGAGGAGATTGAAGCTCATCTTTCTTGGGAGATGACACAGAGCTGATCCTTGATGATAGACAAGGATTAGACATTACATTGGTTGTAATCATCTATCTGGCGACTCCACAAGTTCATCCTAGCTCCAAACAGAATCAGTACTAGGGCGAATCCACAAGAATCACATGTCACACCAGTACCCAACCCAGAACTAATTATTAGAAGAGGAAGATCATTTCAAAGTTAGTATTCAAAATCAGGTACTAAAAGTAATCCTCTTTCTCATTCTAAGAAATCCATAGCAGAAAATAATGAATCTTCTTCCTCTAAGAGTGTCAGTGAAAAAGCAACAGTAACAACTGCAGAAGAATCAATTATTTCTTATCAAGAGGAAAATGTCATTGCAGAAGAAGTGATAGGCTCAAATTTGGTTGAAGAATCATCTAAGACCTTGGAAATAAATCACATATCCTCATTTTTTGAGTCCTTTCACTCACAATAGGAAGAAGACCACATAAGTATTCACACTAGCCTCCTTGTTGTAAAGCATATTCTTCAAGAACTGTCTACTAAAGGTGAAGGAAACTTGGTTGAACAACTTGCAAATTTCTATATAGCCTCATATCAAACTTCTTTCCCATCAGAAAGTTCACTCCCTTTTAAATTAAATCCTCCTAGTGTTGAAGAATCTGAGGAAATTCTATCACCTCTCTCACCAATAGTCATTATGGATGCACTTCCTCCATTGACCAAAATGCAACGAATTCTAGCTGCTAGATATGCCCCCCTTGTGTTGCCAAATGCACCTACAGCTATGCCCACTAGTGATTACCAGAAATATATGCCAAAATTCATAGGAGAGGGAGACATAATTGTAGAGGAACATATAGAAGCCTTCTATAGCTATGCTAAGAACCTAAACATAGAAGATGTTGATGTCTGGACCAAATTCTTTTTCCATAGCTTAGATGACCATGCTAGGAAATGGTTCAAGGAACTCCCTGTTGGTTCCATAGCTGGAATAGAAGAGCTAGATGATATCTTTTTGAAACACTGGGGAGATATGAGAGACTTTTTGTACTATATCGCAGAGTTTGGAAACTTAAGGAAAGAAAATGGTGAATCTGTATCTAATTTCACCAAGAGATTCAACAGAATGTATAGTAAAATACCTGCAGAAATCAAACCTACAGAGACTTCTACCCAAATCACTTATGCCAACTCATTTGACTCTGAATTCTGTTTGCTACTAAGAGAGACAAGGTCTGCTACACTTTCCTTGATGCAAGATGTTTCCCTTGAAGTTGAGCCAAATATCTTATCTTCTCATAAGTTAAAGGGGAATGTTGATAGAAAAAGGCAGAAGGAAGAAACCTCTTCCTCATCAATTCAAAATCCCAAGATAGACAAATTGGCTAAGATGCTAGAATCATTAACCTCATAAATTTCCAAGCTAAAAATTGAAAATAAGTAGCCTGCCAAGGGAAAAGGCTCCTATGAATACCCTCACAGAAATCCAAATCAGAATCCAAATACTTTCAGGAGGAATAACCAAGAAGCACAGATATTGAGAAGAGAGAGAAATCCCATAAAAGATCAAAAGGTAATATCCCCTCTCCAAAATACTGTGATGGATGAAGATGAAGAGGATTTTCAAGAAGAAGAAGAAGATCATATTCACTGCATTTGGAGATGATGTAGCGAAATCTTATCTAACACAACATGATTATGAAGAGGCATTAATGAATGAATAGATAAAATAAAATTCTATTGATAATGGCCTTTTCCGAATGGTTGATAAGAACAAATAGAATCTCAGATCCAATTCCAACACTGACCAACAGAGTGCACCAACCCCTCCTAAAAAGACTCCTGCCCCTACCAAGCAACAAACTCAAAAGGATCAGATATTTGCTAACCAGTAGATTACCCTGAAAGCCCCTTCAAATGTGAATACACCAGTTCTTCCTAAGAAGATTGTTGCCCCTGCCAAGCAACAAATTCAAAAAAATCAGATCCCTAATGATCAACAGAGTGCTTTGAAGGCTCCTTCAAATGAGGTAAAAATTTCTGACAAAATCTCCTCTTCTTTCAATTTTGAAGTTGAGATACAGAAAATCAAAATTCCCATTCCTTTGGTTGAGTTAATGAAGAATGAATAATTTAGAAAAGATATCCTTGAGACTCTTGATCCCAAATCCATATCTCCTTCAGTTGATATTATGAATATATATGATGACAAGCCCACTATTGTCTTAGGTCAAATGGTAGAGGATAGAGATGAAAGTATTCCACCTTTTATATCTCTTTGAACATTCATGACAAAACATTACATAACTACTTTCTAGACTCTGGAGCCTCTCACAATCTGATGCCAAAAGTAGTGATGGATGAGCTTGGATTAGAATTTACCAAAACTTGCCGTGATCTTTTCTCATTTGACTCTAGGAAAGTCAAATGCCTTGGGTTGATCAAGGATTTGCCAGTAACTTTAACTCAAGCACCTATGAAAACTATGATGATGGATGTAGTTGTAGCAGATATTCCACCAAAATTTGGATGTTTGTTATGAAGATCATGGATGAAGAGGTTAGGAGGAACCCTTCAAATGGACCTTTCGTATGCTACTATTCCTGTTTTTGGAGTGAACAAGAGATTATACATAGAGTCATAGCTTGCCTAAATTATCAACGACGAACAAAATCCAACCAACCATCCTATCTACTCAGTTGACACAGGTATGGGATCTTGCATATTACAGATTGATGATTCACTGTCAAATTCATTGTTGCTTAAAAATCCTATAGTTCAGTCCACAGAGGTAGGAGAAGATGATCTTTGGAGTATGTTCTTTGATGGGGCATGTACTAAAGAGACTGTTGGAGTAGGGGTTGTATTGATTTCACCATCTAAATAAACTACACATTTGTCATTCAAGCTTCATTTCCAAGTCACAAATAATATTGCAGAATCCGAGGCTTTGCTCTTAGGATTGAATGTTTCAAATGAAATGAAGATTAAAAGGTTGCAAGCATATGAAGATGTTGATTTAATCATTAAACAAGTAAATAAGTCTTTTCAAGACAAGCATGTGAGGATGAAAGCTTACAGAGATGAGGTTCTGAATGTGATTGTTGCATTCATTGAATTCAAGATCTCATATATTCTTAGGACCATGAATCAGTTGGTCGATTCATTGGTTGTTTCAGCCAGTACTTTCATACCTCCTTTGCCCCCAAAGTTGAATTATGAGATTCAGTTAAAGTATAAGCCTTATTTACCTGATAATGTTAAATTCTTGAAAGTATTCAAAGGTGATGTAGAGTTAAGAAGATTTCTAGGAGTGATGGATGACTTTTCAGATTTACAAATTGATCAAGACAATGAGCATGATGAAGAAGCTCAAAGGCCTAAATTCAGAAATAAAATTGGATCCAATGAAACTGTGCAGCTCTCTACCAACCATATCCCCAAAGGTTTGGTTCCTTTAGAGAGACTTTTTGATCATAATGATGTTGCCATTAAACTAGAAAAGAAGGAGTAATATTATGATGTGTTCCAATTTAATGTAGCAAATGAAAAAAACCCCAAGTATGTGAATTTAGCTTCTCATTTGAATGGTAAACGTAAATCTGAATATGGTGAGTTGTTAAAGGAATTTTCTGATATATTCGCATGGAATTATAGTGATTTGAAGACACACAATATAGAGATCATACAACATAAAATTCATCTGAACAAAGACACAAAACCTTTTAGACAGAAACTCAGATCATTCAGTCCAATGTAATTGCCCATTATGGAGAAGGAAATCAAAAATATGTTGGAGGCCAAGATCATCATCCCTCTTAGATACTCTGACTGGATTGCCAACCTTGTTCCTGTTAGAAAGAAAAATGGTGAGATTAGACTATGTGTAGACTTTAGGAATTTGAGCAAATGCTCTAGAAAAGACAATTACCCATTGCCTAAGATGGAACATATTCTGCAGAAAGTTTCTGGAGCTAGTGTCATGTCATTCATTGATGGCTTCTCAGGATATAACCTAATTGAAGTCCATCTGGATGATAGGGAAAAAACAACATTCACTACACCATGGGGTACATTTATGTACGAAAATATGCCATTTGGACTGATGAATGCGGGAGTAACATTCCAGAGGGAAATGGATATTGCATTTGTGGGAGAAAAAGGAAGATTTGTTTTGATTTATCTTGATGATATCGCAATTTTTTCATATATCCATGAAGATCACTTGCAGCATTTAAGAAAAACTTTCGTGAAATGCAGAAAGTATGGCATTTCCCTAAACCCCAAGAAGTCTCACTTTTCACTCAGAGAAGGTAAGTTGCTTGGGCATATTGTGTATGCAGATGGAGTGAAGATATATCCGAAAAGAGTGGAGGCAATTTAGAAATTGTTTCTCCCAAGATCCAAGAAATATATCCAATCTTTCTTTGGAACCATAAATTTTATCAAGAGGTTTATTGCAAATTTTGCAGAGCTTACCAAATATATCACATGCATGTCGAGAAAAGATTCTAAAGTAAAGTGGATAGAAGAAGCTAGACATTCTTTTGAATCTATCAAAAAAGCTATTATGACAATCCCTGTCTCAATTAGCCCAAATTTTGATAAAGATTTTTATATATTCTCATTTTCCTCTAATGATACAATTGTAGCAGTGTTTTTACAGAAGAATGAAGATGGGGATGAGTAACCAATATCATTTTACAGCAAAGTTTTGAGGGATGCTGAAATTAAGTGTGACCCAATTGAAAAACAAGCCTATGCACTAATCAAATCACTCAAATCATTCAGGATCTATATACTACAGGCCAAGATAATAGCATATGTACCCTCAAGTTCTGTGAAAGATGTCCTAGTTCAGCCTGACATTGATGGTAAGAGGAGCATGTGGATAGCTAAAATGATTGAATTTGATATTGAGATTAAGCCAATTAGACTTGTCAGAGGTCAAGGGCTTTCCAAACTTCTTGCAGAGGAAAAATGCAAAATGCTAGGGGTAAATTTTGTTGGGTTAAATGCAGAAAGTGATCAACATCAAATTTCAGTAGAGAAACTTAGCAATGATTTGAAGGTATCCTCTCACTTGGAAAATTGTGAATGGTACAGTCATATAATATAGTTTTTGCAAAATTTAACAGCCCACTAGACATGAGCAAGACACAGGTGAGAGATTTGAAACTTAAGGCCATTAAATTCTGTACAAATGACAAGATGTTGTGCTAGAAAGATCCATCAAGGGTACTCTTGAGATGCATTAACAAGGAAGAGTCAGTTCAAATAATGACAAAATTTCATAGCAGTGAATGTGGAGGACACCATTACTGGAAAACCACTGCTAAAATTTTGAGAGTTGGTTACTATTGGCCTTGTTTATTTTCTGATGTGTGTGCCTTTGTAAAGACAAGTGATAAATGCTAGAGGTTTGTAGGTAAGCATCAATTGAAATCTCTTCCCCTTAAACATGTTGTGGTCACATGCCCTTTCCAACAATGGGGTTTGGATTTCATAGGGTAAATTCATCCACCTTATAGCAGTCAACACAGATGGATTCTAGTTGCCACTGACTACTTCACCAAGTGGATTGAAGCTATTCCTACCAGGAATTCCAATCACACTGTAATTATAAATTTCCTATATGATCACATATTTTCTAGATTTGGCTGCCCAAAAAGATTAGTCACAGATAATGCTACTGCATTCAATGATAAATCTTTGGTGAAGTTATGTGAAGACATGGGGATTCAGTTAGTGCATTCTACATATTACTATCCACAAGGAAATGGCCTTGCTGAGTCATCAAATAAAAGTTTGGTCGAAATTATTAAAAAGTTGCTTGAGCAGAATACAAGGGGCTGGGATTCAAAATTGAAATTCACTTTGTGGGCTGACAGAGTGACCAATAATAAATCAATCGGCACATATCCTTTCAAACTGGTATATGGAACTGAGGCTACTTTTCCCATTCAACTTGCATTACCAATAGCCACATTTCTTCAAGAGGTAGAGTCTGGGTCTAATGATCTTACCAGAAGGATTCTTTATTTAGTGGAGTTGCAACAAGTTAGAGAACAACTATTGGAAAAAACAGAATTGCACCAAAGAAGGATGAAAGAGACTTTTGATAAGAAGGTGAAGACAAATATTTTCAAAACAAGGGACCTAGTTCTAAAGTGGGATGCAGTAAGACAAGAGAAAGGTAAACATGGAAAATTTGATGCATTGTGGACATGTTCATTATTTATTGCATAGGTACACCAGAACAACACTTTTGTTCTCCAGAATCTGGAAGGTGAAGAAGTCACAGGTGGCCCATTCAATGGGCGTTTTCTCAAACCTTATTTCTCATAAGGCTTTCTCAAGCCTTTCTCTATTGTAAATATTGATTTTAAGTTTTTCATTTTCAGTTTGTGTGTCAAAATAACTCTATGCCCAATGGAATACTGAGTCAAGTTAGTTTTGACTCTTAGGTGATAGGAAGGCTACTGAGTCAAGTCAGTTTTGAATCTTAGGTGATAGGAAAGCTATTGAGTCAATAAAGTTCTTGAAACCTCAAAAGGAGGCTTTCATCCCCAGAAGGAGCCAGATGTTATCTCCTCAAATAACACAGTTAGCTTTGTTCATTTAGGTGATAGGAAGTCATTGAAAAATACACCTCTAAATTTTTTAAGGTTCATTTTTAAGAGCCTTGTGTTTGTAATAAAGTTTGAAAAACTTTTGATTTGGTTTTCTCTTCATAAAAATCAAAACTCAAGTTTTGGTGGTTAAGCACTCTTCCAAAAGGGCCTCTAAGCCACCGAAAGTCTTATCTTTCGGTGGTTAAAACATGAAATTCGGGACTCTCTTAACCACCGAAAGCGCAGGCATCTTTGAAACGTTCAACACATCTTATCATATGCTTGAACTGTCAAAGTAAAGATATATCATTTATTTTTAGCCACAGAAAAGACTGGAGGGATGTCATTTATGACTTGATCGTTCTAACTTAAGTTTCATTATACGAAATTATGATATTTTCAAATCCCATTTACTTGCACATCCCTCAAAATCATGGCTTTCCTTGATTTATTTCCTCATTTCTTGCCTCTGTTGTAGCTGAAGCCCAAATTTCCTAAATCTGTGTTGAGTTTGTCCTTCCCCTAGCCTGAATTGTCATTTGTAGGTGCAGAGAAACAGTCTAGCAGATGAAGAAAGGAGAACCTGCCCTCAGGAAGGAGCTTGATGATATCTATTACCTTGAATCACACCCCAAGGTGTGCCATCTCTTCAAGGATGTTGGCTGCTATAAGTTTTGTGAAAAGCTCTAGGGATCTCACTAGCAAGTAGTAGAAGATTTTGCTTTGACATATGATGGGAGAAAGGAAATAATTGGCCAAGATTAATTTCAGGTGGATGAATCTCTCATAGCTGAGGTGACATAACTTCTAAGGACAGGAGAGAATTGGTTCAAAAATACTGTCACTAAAGATGTTGAATTTAGATCTTACTTAAATCCAGAGCACCAATGTCTCATATGGAAGAAGGGCATTCCTCTGTCCTATCTTGAGGAGAAATGGAAACACCTACTGAAATCAATTTTTTTCTACATAACTTGTGAAGGTAGATACAATAGGGTGATGATCTACCATTTTAAATTGATGAATCATTTCACTGGCAGGAGCCCCTTGAATCTGCCTTATTATCTCCACAAAAGCTTGACTAAGATGGCTCATCAAGTCAAAGCCAAGACTAGCAAGATAGAAGGTAGATTATCTCATCATGGTTTGATTAAACTTTTGGTTTGTGAGCTGTTGTAGAGAAGGAACAAGGAATGGGGTTACTTCTTATTTTGGAATGAGTTTCAAACTAATGTATAGCCAGACGAGAAAAATAAGTCTTCTTCAAAGAAGTCTTTTGCCCACAGAAGTGGAAAGAGGAAGAGGAGAGCCATCTCTCCAATTGCAGTTGATCAGCCCTCTCCATCCTCTAAGCCTAAAAAGACTAAGAAAAAATTGAATTTTAGCAAGAAGGTATAAAAGGCAGAAGAGCCTCCAGTGAACAAGAAGATCTTCAATCTCCCTTATACAGATTCTGAGGATGAAGAAAACTAGGTTGCAGCAGAGCAAGAAGCAGCCCTAGTAGAAGATCCAGTTGCAGTAGAGTATGAATATCTTCCATCACCTATACCCAAGAAGGAGCATGAGCTGCAAGTTGTAGAGGCCTCATCTAGCAAGCCAAAGAAAAATAGATCAAAGAAGATTAAAAAACTCAAAGAGAAAATAACACAACAGGAAGTGCTAGAGAGGCTGATAAAGGCCAGATATGAAACTCTATCAAAGAATTTCTCAGAAACTAGTGCAGCCCTAGAAAGATTGGCACATGAAAATGTAAAAGAAAAGAAAAAGAAGAAGAAGATTGTAAAAGACTATAACAGTCTATAGAGAGTAGCTATGCATTTGAAGAAAAAGGTCAGGTCATTAAGGCTGCAAGCAATGTCTTTAAGACCTCAGCCTCAAACACAAGTCGATCTTGAAACCCTAGCAAATGCAACCACCCATCTAAATGATCCAGAGGCATCCATTCCAGAATGTCCTCAAGATACAAAGACTTCAGAAGATCATCCCTGAAGTGTTTTAAACCTAAGATAAAGGTATTTTGCAATTTTGTCAAATTTTCACCAAGACATGACTTTCGATGGTTAACCGAATTGGATTTCACCTCTCTTAACCACCGAAAGCAGAGCTCTCGATGGTTAACCAGCTCACATTTCACCTCTCTTAACCACCAAAAGCACTGACAAGGTAGTGAGACACTATTTTTGCATAGCTCCAATATTTTTTCACCCAGATACCTTGAGGATGGTTTGTAATGATGGAGAATAATTGAGAGCATCAATCTTAGGTGTTCGTTCCAAATTTCAAGGTCCCAACAAGAAGGAGAAGATAAAATTGGTTTCTATATTTGGAAAAAACTGTTTTTGCTAAATATGACAATTTCACCTCATTCATTAGCCCTGGAAGGCTTCCTGTAGCTATAGAATATTGTAAAGATATGAAGATCATCAAAGATAAGGAGATGACCTATTTTATAGGATATTTTCCTATTTTCTTGTGTCAGATGTTGACATTCTATTTTTAGTGAATTTGATCCAATATTCTAGGATATGGATATCTGATGTAAGGGCTATAAAGACACAAACTTTTGATGAACCAAGGATTCAATTTTGAGTTCTAAAACCATAATGCTATTGTGATTAAGACACTTTCTTTAATACATTCAACCAGCAAGCTTCTTTCATTGTTATTGTCAGACCTTCTTTTCATTTATGTTCTATGCCTATGAGTTGAAATTATTTCTTTGTCTCTATTTGATGTCCTATAGTAACTGTCATCTTACCTTTGATTATTAAGCAAGGATCATAAGCATTCACTGCTAGTTTGTTGACCCATCATATATATTGTTTTATGTATGTTCTGGTTAATTGATTAGTTTCTTTATCCATCTTATACTCAACCTATCTGATAATAGCTCTTGAAAGCCTTGTACTGATTGAATATACCTAGACTATCTTGAGGATACAATCCAGTGAATTAGATATTCATCTTGATCCAATCATTACCCATTATTGAGTGAAACATTGCAATATTAGTTAAGTTACCAGGCATCTCTGAGATACAACCTAAGAGAGTTTCCTAGAATGATAACAGAAAGTAGGGCCAAGAGAAAGATAAGCGCCTGTCCAATCCATAGACGACTAAGGTCAGCTAAGGAAATGATGTTGGTCATCGATTCAGAAGACAGATAGAATTGTTGGTTTGGGTAGGGAAATTTATCAATGTCGTGCATCAGGGCTCTTGGACATAGCGTGTGGGAGTCCTCGAAAGGAGAAATGTCGAAGTTCCTTTGAATATAGGTGCAAGGTCATGGCCCTGGGTTACATTGAGGGTGGAGCTAGAAGAAAAGGAGGCTAGCCTTCGAGCCTTGGAGAGCTGGCACGTGGTCGTCCCCTATACATGAAGCCTTGACCACCCACCATGAATGAATGCAGTTAATGAATTTCGAGCAAGTTGTTGAAACCTCATCTCAATCCATAAATGGAAGGTGTGGGGGTCTGGTTTAGTCAGCCCGTGGTACCCCTGTGTGTAGGTTCCCCTGCAAGAGCCACGTCGATCTGATTTCCTCATCAAACGAGAAGATCCTGCACATGCTAGCTTGGAATTTAATGGCTCAGCGACTCTCCTGTTGTCAAGGGTGAATTGCTCTGAGTATTTATACTCCATTTTGATATTTTGTAAGGGTGATGGTTGAGCTAGGCTCCCACATTGTAAAGTTTTGATGAAGCACTTGTTTTCCTAGTTATGTATTGGCATCTGAGACTTCTTGTTTAATGAAAGTTAACTTCTTTCCATATCTGTAAACAATGCATTAAGACACTTAGAATTGGAGGATCCAGTCAAGGTTTATTATGTTTTTGTGATGTATGATTGATCATAGCAGTATTTTCACCAGTCTTAAAACAATTTTATGTGTTATCCTTCCTCTCTTACATTAAGTGACTCGGAATTGGAGGATCCAGTCGAGTTGTTACAGTAGCATTGTGATGTAGGTTTGATCACTGGTTGTTATATCTCTGTCACTTAGGCACATTTCAGTGTCCTACTTTTCTTCTCTGAACTGCTAGAAAGCCAAATGCTCATAGAAGTATCATCCACCATTCTCATCAAGTATTCCTTCTACTCACTTTAAGCTCAACTTCCTGATAGAAGTTAGATCAAGACCTCCCTTGCTCGTGCATGCCTGGTGTTAACGCCCTGTAAATTCCTAGAGGTTGTTAGGGTAGAAGGAATATAACATAGGTAACTTTATCCAACCACTTCGAAACTGGTATCTAGCCCTTCCAATTTCAGAGAGGAATCTCTTTATTTGTTTTAGCTATGTTTTGATTTTCAGATATAGGCTAGTTAGATAGAATCAGATTAGGTCTTTGTTTTTTAGTAAATTGGTTGAAAAAGAGATTACGCATCCATTGGGCTATGGGGTTTGCTTTATAAAGGTCAAGGTCAAAACATAAGTCCAAAGATTCTTTTCACAGGGCAAGGCAATGCATTTAATGGATTCGTTAGCAATCAAGTGATGGATAGCATAAAAAAGGTGAGGTTATCAGTTAAAATAAAAGAGCAATTAAGAATTCCTTTACTATAACATCAGAAGAGAAACACCAAGATCTTCAGAAGTCAGAAACAGGGTACACAAAGATAAATCCTGAAACATTTGCTACTTCTAAAAGATTAGATTAGAATACAATATGATAACTGTGAGAAAATAAACATTTAACATAGAAGAGTAAACATCACCAATAAATAACACACAAGAATCCTGTGAAACATCCCTTTGTATTACTGGAAGATCTCTTGATAAAAAGTTACAGTCCTTACAACTTTGTGGGCGTAAATATCAACCCTCAGTACTTCAAAGTTTCAAGTATTTCTAGAAAAATATTACGAATGATCATGTCATTAATGATCAGGACGTGAGATATTTTAAATCTAACTGAATAACTAACAAGATACAAAAATTTAGGTAACTATCAATGATGTGTTAAAATCATGATGTTGATTCTAGGGAAGGCCGTTGGTGAGTCACCCACATGACTTTGCCTGATCCGATTGCTAACTCAACTTGCACACCTCATCTCTTACTCGATCAGATTGCATAGCTCTTCCCATATTAACTGACTAGGAATGATGACCTTGAGTAGTCTTCGATATATCTCATCCATCTCTATGTACTTGGCAAAGGTTGGTTTGATGATGAAAATATACCGGATCTCATGTTTTATGCTGAGGTTGGGCTGCAAAGTCTCTAAGAATGCTTTCCGGTTATACTGCCCTGTATTCTCGAAAATTTGGAACTATCGTTAGCCACTGAGGCCAGCTTTTGTTTGTAATCAAGAAGATTCATCAACTTATCATTTAGGACCATTAAACCAGGGAGACCTTTCTTCTGCAGAGCCTCGACTTTTTTGAAGAATCTTTGAACATTGACGTCCATGTTCTGAACTTTCTCCTCCAACTGAAGCATCAATCCCTTTTTGGTCAACACCCTTTTCACTTCGAGGATAGTTTCAGTTTGTTCTTCAATCTTTAGCTCTACTAACTCTTCCTTGGTTTTGGAATTCAGGAACCTAATGATCTCAGTGGATTTTGTGTGCATTTCTCCCAACTCTCCTTTTATTTTGTCGATAACCTGCCTGCTCCTCTACACCAGCTAATTTTGCTCAAACATGATTCACACCATGGGCCATATTTCATTTATGGATTTGGAGATATCCATCCAAATATTCTCTTTGGCCTTGGCAAGTGTCTTGCCTGCCACTCTTTGCTTTTAAAGCTACTGCAATTCCTGTTTAATATTATATGATGTTTGCTTCTCCATGGAGTAGCTTGTTTGGTAAGAAGATTTGAGCTCCTGAAGGCTCTCAACTTCTTTTTTTAGTCTGTTGATTTCTGTTTCTTGTAAGTTCATCTCCTCCATGGATTTTTCTAGTTCCACAATCTTTTCTAGAGCTGTCAGTGGGGTGGCAGATGGAATATCAGCCATGGTGGTCATTGCTACACTCGTTGTGCTAATTCCTGTGAGTGGAACTACATTTAATGGAATGACTTCCATAGGTGTGGATCATTCCTTTTCCTTCACTAACCTTTCCATCTCTACTTCCATCTCTTTTAACTGTGTATTCTGCTCCATGATCAACTTGAGCATCTCATCCTTCTCACCTTGTGACTCAGCTATCTCCTTTTCTTGTGCATATTCTATAGGGGGCAATTTTAGTTGTCTTCTCAGGGATGCTATATCAACATTCTTCTTTTTGAGCATCTCTTCAACTGCTTTCACAATTGAAGGGTCATACCCAATCTTGAGCACCAATTCTTCCAAGGTTTTAATTCTGTTGTCCTTTGCAAAAAATGATATCTTCTCTAACTTTAACTATGTCTGTGCATTACTCAGAGAAATATGTAATTTAGCAGCAGTAGTAGAAGCATTTGCTAAGGTAGAGAAAATGATTTCTCCAGTTTGCCTGTGAAGATCCATCTGGTCAGCTGGGTGCACATATCTAGTGTTGAATTCAAATGTTGCTCTCTTGTAATCAATGATTGCCTTAGGGTCAGGTACTTGTGCCTATAGAAAGGCCATGTGCATCCTGCCTTTCTCTGTATCAAAAGTAGATAACAGTCTATGCTGTGCCGTGCACGTTTGCTTCCAAAATTGAGCATAGGTGTTGTTGGTCAACATCTGATTCTTCTACTTGATCATGTCATATTTCTAAAAAATGCTCAATTTGGCGCCTCCTTGTTTTGGTTGGTTGATTAATGAAGTATCCCTCTGTTTCTTGGATGAAGAAGTAGACATGATCTAGTGGCTGTTGGAGGTAAGTGGTGACTGATCATCTTTCATAGCCGTAGTGGATTGGGTTTCCTTTTCACCAACCGTGTCAGTTGTATGAGTGGATTTTGGCCTTTTGGTGTGTAATTGGAAATCTTCAGTTGAGACTTCTTTGGAACCTGTGGCATGCGTTTTTGTGAGATAATAATAGGAGGAGACTGTTGTTCTATCTCTTCTAGAGTGTTCACCTCCCACTCCATTTGATTTGTGAAATTCTCTATTTCGAGCTTGGGTGTATGCACATATGGAATGTTAATAGGAGGAGACTGTTGTTCTATCTCTTCTAGAGTGTTCACCTCCCACTCCATTTGATTTGTGAAATTCTCTATTTCGAGCTTGGGTGTATGCACATATGGAATGTTTTTATTCTTAACCCTCATCTCTGAAATGATCCCGCATGGATCATAGTGCCACAGGAAACTTGTGTCAAACTTCATTTCCTTCAAAAGCTTACCTGCCTCTTCCCCATTGCCTCGAATATTGCAGATAAAAGACCCTATTTTCCCTTTAGTTATGAGTTGTTGTTTCTTCTTCAGAGACACAAAGTGTATGTCGTCTGAGTTTATCATCTGTCTTATGTACTCCAGGGTAAAAATCCCCACGGGTAATACTTGGGCAACTTGTGTGGAGCTAACTCGCATCCATATATTCTGATCTCAGTGTGATTTTGGTAAAGATACCAGTCTCCAGTATTTGCAAGGTCTGAGAGGTGTGAGATCCTCTGAATATCCTTATTTATTCTTGGTTCTGGTCTGCCACTGAGCATTCTCACCACTGGGTGGTAAAACTGCTCGATGAACTGTTTGAAATTGAACTTTGTGGAATTCTGTCTGAGCAGTGAAGTCCAAGATGTTACTGCCTGTGGCTTCCCGTCCTTGTCCATTTTTTGCATCGAGAAAGAGAACCTATCTGCTTGAAACAAGGTGAACATGTAAGCCAATATGAAGGAGTACCGAAACATGCCCTCTGTGGCGAATTTCGAAAGCTGCTCGTGAATATTCTCCGCTAGGAAAGTGTTGTAGTTGAATTGAGTGGTGGGCTTTTCCTTGGTAGAGAAAATGGACAGAAAACCCAATATAGATTCATCCACCCATTCGTTTGAAAAATAACCAAGCAGACAATAGAGCGATGAAATGACTTGGTTTCCATTTTCTAAGAACAAGGAGGAAGGATACGAGGGATTTGACTTGGGGAGTTGAGCATCTCATGGGAGGAAAAGCTCAAAGATCTGGGCTCTTTGAGGAAAAGATAGTTTTGGGTATAACTCTATTATGATTTCAAGATTGAAAGGGGAGGCGGATTTAGTTCTAGGTATTTGCATCATCTGGTCAATGGCCTTTGGTGTGATGAAGAACAGAGTTTCTCCTGATGACGAGACTATGGCTCTCGAGTTTGGGAGGTAATGAGCCTGGAATTTGAGGGAAAATTTAGGGAAATGATGGAACGGGGGGAAAAGATATAGAGGAATATTGGACTCCCAAAGCCCAATTTTATTGCTATGATCTAAGAAAGTGTCTTTGAACCATGACTGCAAATCGACAAAGTAAAATTCGCACGTTGTTTATGAAATAAGATAATATTTGTAGGCCAATGGGATCCTGTCGAGATCAACAGGTAGTGGAAGGAAAGGATTGTCCTCGGCTTCTTCTTTCTTGGAATTTGGCACCATCACTGTGAAAGGTACCTGCAATTCAAATAAAAATGTTAGCAGGCAATGGTTGTGACTAGGTTGACGACTGAATCAGAGAGGGAGTGAGGAAAATTTCTAGTATGCAGATATAATGAGCAACGGGATATTGAAGGAGGAGGGTTAACTTTGAGTTAACGGATATCCGTTGGACACAGGGGGATAGGTCATTAGGCTAACGGATAGGTTAACCTATAGTTAATGGCCAACAAATCATTTGGAGTGTGAGGTGGCAGGTAAAGGACAGGTGATGAGTACGACTGTGTGATGTGGAGGATGTTGATTGGAGACCAACAATGGTGAAGGGAATTATGACAGGTGAACAGGGGGGATGAACTGACAGAGTTATGATATGGGACCTGTAGGGGAAGATAGTGGAAAGTGATGTCATGAGACGACAGTGGTATGTCAGGAAACTGGTAAATGGTAAGCGGTAAAATGGTTTGTGGTAATTGGTGGGAGTTTGGTGCAATAGATTCCTACCATGTTAGAGTAGGGG